>JACJUY010001970.1:62485-103955 GCA_014220935.1 Platorchestia sp. MABIK
TTACACGGGTATCCCAATACCAATGTGTCATTCTCAATTAAGGATGCCTTTAGGTTAAGATGTTTTAAAATCCAATGTATCGACGTTTCATGTTTGTACTTTATTGGAAATAAATGTTTTTTTTTCTTTCTTTTTTCTTTTGCAGAGCATCACGTGGGAGCCATACAAGCTTTAATGAACACTGCAGAGCATCACATGGGAGCCATACCAGCTTTAATGAACACTGCAGAGCATCACGTGGGAGCTATACAAGCTTTAATGAACACTGCAGAGCATCACGTGGGAGCGCAGTAAGAAGGACTGCTGAGCATCACGAGGGAGCCCCGGACATTAAGGACCCCGTCCCCTTTAACAGCTGCGGGCGAGGGAGGAGGCAACCTTGCATGCGCCACACGCACGAGGCGTCCGTCAAGGCGGGCACCGAGTAGGACTGGTAGCAACACTCAGGTTTGCAACACAATTTTAGGTCAGTGAACGCCACGTCTTTCATGTACCGATCTTCCAAGCCCTGATATTTTGAGCTAATTAAAACAATATGTAAATATCCTCTCACTTGACTGGTTATGAGTTTCTATGAAGTCCTTTTCATCGACAGAAATCATCCAAGATCTCTAGTTTCCCAGCTAAATTGCGTGAAGAACCGTTCGATATCTTTGTTCGTTTGAGACGAGAGCGCGTCAGGCTCGTACGCACTGCCCCGTGCGATCGCATGACCCGAACTACGAGCGTTCCTGAATAGGACGGCGAGAGCGCTCGCGTCGCTCTTCATGACTCAGCCACAGGTTCAGAATCGGCTCTCTCGTTTTAAGCTGTACTAAAATGCAACAAAGACTTTTCAACCGTCCGCAAGTACAAATTAAAAACGCCCATAAGCGTTTGATGTCAATGCCGAGGGGCCAATATTCCTCGTGACGGGTCAAGTGAAGCAGCACGACGACAATCAATATCGCGCACTCGCCAGCGTTTGAGAACAGCGCACGCCCAACACCTACGACACCTCAAACAACACTGAGGACCGAGGAGCAGGGCTCCCACTCTAAATTTTCAGATAAACCTAGATTGAACATGAAAAAAACCCAGATTCGTTCAAAAAAAGCCTAGAAGTGTTATTTTAATAAGAAAAAGTAAAAGTTGACATACATGAGTAAAAACAATGATGTAAATGAAAATTTAATTCCTGCTCCTTCTCTTAATTCTCTTCTGCAGTGCAAATATCGACATTAAGACGACTTTTCTGTTGTGCATGGCGCTTTTCATTACGCTGGTGATATACTCCGTCTATGACATCCCCAGTGGCACAGTGGTTAAGGGATCGCCCTTGCATGTAGGAGTCGAGGGTTCGTATCCCGGCGCTGGCGCGGTGATTTTTCCCGTTGGGTATAAGGGAAAGCTCAAGCACAATACCCCACTCAACTCAGGGGTCGGAAATGGGTACCGGCTTTACGGGGGAACCGTCATGGTGTCCTATATACAGTGTTAGTTATAAGGCATTTGAAAAACCAATGCTCAAGATCATATGTATCAGGCTTGATTGGAAATAAAGCATCCTAAGATGCCGATGTTTGTTTGTTTACCAATTTCGGTGTAGGTTTCCAACCGTGACAGGTTTTCCATTCTTTCCATTAACCATTCTTCTTTGAAAAATTGCGTTTGCCACTTTTTAGACATCGATTTCGGAGGGCTAGCCATTTTGAATACTAGTGCAGCTAAAATATGAAAATTAAATATCTATCATAAATTTGTAGACATTCACTTTAAAAGAATGCACAACCAGTTTTACGATCAAAATGCACGTCACCTCACTGCAACAAGCCAAGCAAATCAAAGCAACACAAGCTCACCATGAACTGCTCCATCCCCGGCTTGGCCGGGATTGCAAGTCGTAAGATACGACTTTCGTATCCGACTTTCATTACGCGTTTTCAAGGGCGAGAAACAGATTAAAGTACCCTCTGCTTCGTCCGTTAGGCGTAGTTTTGTATTTAATATACATTTTCACATGGTTTAGACCCAGAAATTATTAACTGCATTATTCAATTTAGTCGAGGAAGTGATGAATTTACTTTCTGACTTCAAAAAACCCAGATTTAGCGAAATTTCAAAAATTGAACCTAGAAACCCAGGCGGGATCGAAAAAACCAAGATCTGGGTGGAAAAACCCATGAGTGGGAGCCCTGCCGAGGACTGAGGGAAGCACAGGCGAGTGAGGGAGATAATACACGCCCGAGTTCACTCAAGAATCAATTAAACGCTTTGCCTCAGGGACTTGGTAGAATGACCGTCTGTTGGTGCTAGGAGGGTTTAAGTGCCGTTTCTCCTAATGAGATCAGACAGCTGAGCTCGAGGAAGTAGGAAGAGCTTTCGAAGCACGGATTTTCCAGTACAACGAACAGGGAAGGAGCACGAGGGAGGATATCTTTTTCCGCGATCACAAAAAAATTCGAACCCAGTATCGGAGCAATACTCTAATGCTAAATAATTAGTGAAGGAACTCGACACGAGAAAATGCCGGAAAGTGGGTATTGATTTTTGTGTAGGACTAGCATACGCTGGGTCAGCGTGGTCACCGCCTCAGCAAAAATGCTGATGAAGAGTCACAAGAAAAATATGTTTATTTTACGCAGTTTAAGCTGCATAAAATAAACTTATTTCGCAACATGTGAACGCACAAAATATTTTAGCCACATTTGACGCGAATAATTCCCGATTCAGGCTTTAAATTCGTTCAACTTGTGGACTTTGAAAAGTTCAGTTGACTGCAGAAATGAATTGCAGCAATTTTGCTGTCCGAACTACTGTCACACACTAATTCATGATGCCGTTTCTCTGATACACGTCAGTTTTAATAGAGTTCACTAATGGACCCCATTACGTACGGTCCATCCCAGAGTTATACATTATCTTGCGCAATTAATTTCAACTCGCCTAGATAAAAATTGGTTCTTGTTCAACTAATACGATGTTGAATTCAAATTAAGAGCAAATAGGATTCATTTTTATAGGTGTAAACTGCAATTTGCAAAAGATGCATAACTCGAGGATCGGCTTCACTTAATAGTGTCGGAAGAAACAAATGTTAATAATAAAATCAACATAAATGTTGGGGCTCGGTCCTCAATTGAGTGCCCTGAATTTGGACTTTCATTCCGTAGTCTCACTGCATTATCCTGAACTCCAGCTCGCGACTTGCCCGGCTTATTGCCAGATAAATTTCCGAGATTCTCGCCAACCAAGTACAAATTGTCTTTTACTGCCGTATAAAATCAAGGAAATAGACCAGACTTTACCGAGCTTTACAACCACAGGCGGAGCAAAAGTGTTGTAGCAGCGGCGGTGCTGACGGTATTGAAGAAAACGGAAACAAACTGCAACGCAAAGCGACCTCAGTCGTTTGTCAATTTTTCGTTCGAAGGGGACGCTGGCAGCTGCTAACGGAAATACAGAGGCGAAATACAGGAAAAGAAAATCTCAGGATAATTTAAAGGTTGTTGTTGACTCTTAAAATCATAAAAGCAATGAGTGATTTGCGAATTTTCCGTTCGAAGGGGACGATGGCAGCTGCTAATGGAAATGAACAGACAAATAAGAGTAGGGAAAGAAACCCTCAAGACTTGTTAGTAATAAAACTTAACAATCAAGAGCAGAAAAAAAGACCCTTGAAGTAGCCTCTTCACTTTGGAACGCAATTTTGCAACCATCGTCACTAAACACTACACCGAAGGTCGCAGCAAACGTACAGTAGTATTATTTAATAATTATTCAGGTAATGACACAGTGAAGTAGAAAGACTAAAAATTTGAGGGATGCATCGATATGGGTGCTAATAACGATATTCATATTTTGAATTTGAATGAACGTAAAAATATACTTTCACGTTGCAATCAACTTGACTGAAAACTTGAGCGAGCGAGAAAACTTTTACCGTGGGTTAAGTTGGGGAAGATGTTTTAATGAAGCCATTTTTGTTTCGACTACGGGGAAGAAGATTATCGAAGGCCTATATATCCCCTGTTGTTCTGTTCAGAGGCTAGCGCTCGTGGCGAGTGATGTTTATTGTGGACACACAAGCCTTCGAGAAGGCAGTTAAGCTCGATGCATTTCTTATGGGTTGAGAATACACCTAAAATAGACTAGGACGTTTCTTTTAGAATGATGGTTTAAAAAAATGGGAAAAGACTAACACGAGGTTGTAGTCAATGGTTGAGTCGAGAGAAAATCTAGAAGGAAAACAGATCGGGATTGGTTAAAATAATGACGTGGGTCATGATGGGCGTAAAAATTTAAAAAAGCCCGAGATTGCCAGAAACTAAGTAAAAAATCAGGAGTCGACCAAAAATGAAAGGCGCGTCAAAGTATCTGAGAACTGTGTGAAAGAGACATCTGGGCACTGTGTGAAAGAGACATCTGGGCACTGCGTGAAAGAGACATCTGGGCACTGTGTGAAAGAGACATCTGGGCACTGTGTGAAAGAGACATCTGAGAACTGTGTGAAAGAGACATCTGAAAGAGGTCGAATTGAAAAAATCTAGCCGAAGAAAGGAGAAGTGTTGCTGCGCATTTCATAGAAGAGGAAAAAATCGCCGTGAGTAACAAAGCAAAATAATTGTGTTTAATTAACTAATTTCCTATGTGAAGCGTTAAACAAAAAAGTTTGGAAAAATAAAATGCACGAACAATTCAGATATCATAATAAGGTGCGAATCACTGTTATAATCATACATTAAAGTATTTTAATAAATATTGATCACGACCATAACGAAATATTTTTGCGATTAATTTAGATTTATTTGCGTTCCTAAGATTAATCACACACGGTAGTTCATTATTGACAATTCTGAATTATTTTAAGAAAAGTCTGCAAATGGGATTGAGCGTGAATTATCGAAAGGAAAAAAGTATTACTACACGATCTTTTTTTTACAGTCGAACAGTATGAATGACGACATGATTGAAAAAAATATTGAAATATACACCTACAGGAATCTATACATGAAGGAAAATATCAATAATAAGCACCCTAGAATTTTTAACCGTTTCGAACATCTCATTTAATATTGCGGAAAAAAGATGCACATCAGCTTGCTAATTTCACAGTGAGTCTTTTAATCTTTGAGTTTAGAATGATTTGAAAAGCCAGAATAAAGTGAGCGACCGAGCAGAACATCAAATGAATATTATATTATATTTTAGTTCAAGCCTCCCTAACCGCTACACAAAAAAAGAGCGTATCTCAGAGACGAAGGAGGAAGGCACTATTTAGTATGGAGATAAGGGAATGCGGAATCTATGCAGATAGAGCATAGAAACATTTAAATTGAATAAATTCGCATTGGCGACAGCGCTAAGTGAATGAGGGCCTGGGATTGCGTACCAGGGAACAGAAGAATGCAAATAACCAGTATGAATGCAAGCAGGATTTTCTTTCTTTCGACGAACCAAGTATAGACACAGTACGAGTCAACAGCTGGCATTTTATTCCCGTTATGACTCTATGTGCTTTCGTAATAGCGATTATCGCTGCCTAAATATTTTCAAAAGAATTTATATGCGTCTTAGGAGCCAATGATAATTTTTCTACGGTATTTTAGTTCCACATTTAAATAACTCGTGCTCTTTGTTGTGAAGAGATAAGCGTTTGATTATGCCATTGATTAATTAGCTGAAATGTAATTGTAAAACTGTGACATTGTGCGTAGCAAATGAAGTTTAGAACAAAATTTGTATGAAAAAATTTTGGATTGCATTTACGTGTTAAGCTCATTTTTTAAGCGTTGAAAGCATCCCATATTTGTCTTACAATGCAACAGCTTCTGGCGTCGAAGAAAATTCCCAGAAAAATCCTCGAAAATATGGTGTTCGATTGCATGTCTTGATGCCAAAGCATCGTAAGTACCATTTAATCATCTTCATTATCATTTAACCATCATCAGGACCATTTAATCCTTTTTAGTACCATTTAGTCCTTTTCAAGACAATTTAATCCTTTTCAGTACCTTCTAATAATCTTCAGTACCAGATTAGATTAGATTATTAGTTAGTTTAAGCCTCGCTATCCGCAACAAATGCAATCCAAAGAGAGGAAGTAGGAAGGCACCACTCAGTATGGAGTTAAGGGAACGCGGAATCTATGCAGAAAGAGCATAGAAACAGTAAGGTGGGAAAGAAGATAATGAAACAAGATCAAAGTTGAAGAAGGAAGTAGTAGGTGCTGTAAAACAGGACAGCAGTGAACCGAGAAAAGGGTGGTCCGTAACAAAACAAAATCCTATTCTACTGCAACAAAAAGAAAGCCTACCTAACCTTTCGCTCGGGCCCTCACATAGTCCCCCTGGGAGCGCCAATTCCCATAGATAAGTTAACGAAAAAGAAGTCGTGAGGAATTTCACTGCTCATCAGCACATTTCCAGAGCTAGGGCGACGATTCCAGCTCATTGGCGTCCTATTTTCACAATTAACA
The DNA here is from genome assembly GCA_014220935.1 of Platorchestia sp. MABIK. Classification (NCBI taxonomy): domain Eukaryota; kingdom Metazoa; phylum Arthropoda; class Malacostraca; order Amphipoda; family Talitridae; genus Platorchestia; species Platorchestia sp. MABIK. Next base: position 68,943 of record JACJUY010001970.1, read on the forward strand.
ATCAAATCGCTATCACTTGGTCAACGAACCAATTTTCTTATGTATAATTTACCTTAAGTCACACTTTCCAACGCAAAATTCAAATTACAACACAAGAAGTTGTTGGAGCGGGGAATTTGTAGGAAGATTGGTAGTTTGGCAAGCTATCGCAAGCTAGCTTTCATTGTTTTGTACGAAATATCGTGCCCGATAGATATTTATAAAATTAATCGAGCGCATGACTAAACTCTACCTACACAGACAAATCGTGCTATGAACATCTGTGCTGCCACACATACTGAACCAAAGATTTTCCAGCAACTTTATCGTCGTGGCGGTACACCTGGCAGCGTACGTTCTACAGTCGACTTGGCTAGACTAGGTGAATTTTTGGTGGCCAAAATCTTTTAGAGTTTGTCTGAAAAAAAAACTCACTCCATTTGAAAAATCGTAGAGCATCAGAAAAAGAAAAATCATTCTGCAAACCTTCGGAGTGACCCGATGCGCAAATTTCACACTGAAAAAGCTCAAACGACAGACTTTCTATGAGAAAAATAACACTTAGCGTACCGCTATAACTATGAAAATCGTTTGAAATTTTAGCCCCAAAGCCCGGTGGCTACTCACAGGCCTACGGGGAGGTCGGCGGGGATGACTGCTTTGCTCTCGGGGACGGCGTCCATGGGACCTGTCAAGGGAGGGGTGACACGGTAACGATTTATTACCCCACTTGAACAGCACAAATTGAAGTCATTCAAACAGCATTGCATCGTTTGGACGGCGCACAATTGGAACGGCTTAAGCGGCGTTCTGATGTTTGAACGGCAAACAACAAACAATTTATACGCTATTTCGTCGATTAAATTACACAATTAAAACAATCAAACGACACACAATTGAAATAATTTAAACGGAACACAAATGAAACAATTTTAACGGAACACAAATGAAACAATTTTAACGGCATTTGGACACTTGAACGGCAAAAAACAAACAATTTAAACGGCATTCAGACATTTGAACGGTACACAACTGAAACAATTGAAAATGCACAATGCCGTATAAACACTGTCTTTTTGCAGCAGCATAGACATGACCTCACAGCTGAGATCAGGTGAGGCAGCATTAAGCCTTCCTTAACCACAACATAAGTGTTCTAAAGAGAGGCAGGAGGAGGGCACCTTTTAGCATAGAAGTATAGGAAAAGGGAATCTACACACAAGGGGCGTCTCTACACAAGGTCCTCTGCGTCTAGAAACAGCAAGTTAGGAAGGAAGTTTATGAAACAAGCTAAGAAGTTGTAGAAGAAAGTAAAGAAGTAAGAAATGAAAAACCTCCAGCCGATGTCCATATCTAGTCGATACGTAATTAAATCATTGCTTCATATAATTGAAGAAACAAGTCCCTGAAATTAGATTAAATACTTGTGTAGCGATCGTTAGGTGCTCAGTATTTACGATTATTTTTAGGCGATTGTTTTTATTTTAGTTCCAATGGAGAAAAGAGTGAGGCAAGGAGCATGTAAGATGTATTTGTTTTTAGATCAGCTAATGTGAAGGAATTTAACATGAAATTGTTTCACGGATTTACGTAGCGATGTACTTTGTTGCTTGTGAACATTTCGAAAGAATTGGTAAAAAAATCATGTTGTGCACCCAGGGAGGAAAGTTTCGATTATTGCCAATGATTTTTTAAACGTTCAATTATAAAGCGACAGCCACACAAGTGAAAACATTCTCAGTAAAATTAAGAATCTGACGGTGACGCTTTCACGACCGTTGAATTCAGATAGAAATAGAACACAGCATAGAAGATAAACAAAAGTATCTTCTTAAGATGCGTGAAAAATAATTGACTAATTGTTGAGTCTGATTACGAATGATTTAAGACGGTCACCAACGGATTTCGAACTGAAAAAAATGGCAATTGACAATTTTCAGAATGTAAAATATAAAGGTCACCCATCAAATAACACAAAAAACTTTTTGAAAAAAAAACGATTGCTAAGGATATCTCAAATAGATATCTAGTTTTACACGAGGCGGCATTAAAAGCCACAACTCATGAGTTCATGGATGCATCATACGAAGATGTTCATTTGACATCAAACGGAGTTGTGTAGACGGCAGCACCAGAGTGCAGTATTTGCTTTCGACTGCACTCCCACAGCTAGAACACTGGAGTAGGCTGATAGTAATTCAATAGGCAGACGTTTCCATATTTTAAGGGTCGAACAAAAAAATAAATCATATCCAAGGTGATTTTTACATCGAATATTCAACTATTCACCACCACAACCAAACGTCGCCGATTTTCCTTCAAATGATAAAAGAACTCAACAGAATGAGAGGCAGAGATGAGTAGTTGTTGCTCAAACTAAAGAGACTAAGGATGAGGCCAGCAAATTGAATTATACTCGTTGAAAATGGTGAGGCTTGCCGAAACGACATTAAAATTAAAGGTCACTCTAAGAAATAACGAACATCCTGTATCAGCTACACGTGAGTAGAGAGTTGACAAATAATGATGCGATTCTTCTCCGGTAAGGAGTAAATGGAAAAATAGCTCGAAGCGTCTAGCATTGTGCATAGTGAGAGAACAATATAATTAGAATCAGAATACGGAAATCTTGTGTTACTCATTTGCTCAGAATTATTTAAAAAATGTTGCAGTAGGCTTGCTCCTAAGCAGAATCTCTAAGAATTGACTAGCTCACTTCTCAAAGAAATACGTTGAAATTAAATCTTTAATAATATTATGTTAGTTGAAAACTCCGCAGCCACAACAGTGGTGATCTCAAGAGAGCGAAGAGAAGGGGCCATTTAGTATGGATTGTAGGAAACGCGGAATTTATGCACAAGGTCCACAGAGAATACCCTGCTTGTAGAAGCTGCAGGTGAGGAAGAAAGACAACTAAGAGATGGTGAAGAAGGCGAAAAACGGAAAGAAATAAAGCGAGCACGAAAAACAGAAGCCCCGATAGCCTATCTATTGCTGAGAGAGCCACATAGTATCTTCCCTGAGTGCGCCAATCCTAAAAATAAAATTTCTTCCCAAGCTATATTAGCAGCAAAACAGCATTGCTGCACAGAAAATGCAGGAATAACATGCTTAACTCTTTAACGTCTGCTTTTTGTACTCATATACCCGTTATCACAACCAACATCATTAAGTCGGCATCATGAAGTCACCGACATCACAACGAGAAAGTGACTGCCACACGACAATGAACTTCGAAGAACACACTAGGGCACAAATTTCACAGAGAATGAAATATATTACAGCTCTTTATTGAAGTGAATTTTGAAATCCACTTTGACGGTAAAGGGTTAATCCTTCTATACTGAAATGCTGATATAGCTCTTGCCACTCTCTTAGCGCGACTGACCAGGCTTGACGATGAGGATGGCGACGGACTTGACGGTGTTGAGGGAGTTGGAGATCTCGCAGCGGTAGAAGCCGCGGTCGTGCACCTCCAGGTTGCGTAGCGTGAGTTTGGTGCCGTACACCGTCACATCGTCCTGCTCGTACTTGAACCTGGAGGAGGGGACGAGTACAGTGAGGTTAGAGAGCGCCAGGGACGGGACTGAAAAGTGACGATTACAAACAATGGAAAATGAATAGTGAAAACAAGAATTTAGGAAAACAAGATACCGAACTGAAACACAAGAAAATGGTGAGAAAATGGTTATTTAGAATAATCTGATATAGGAGTGAAAAATAAGATAATGGGCATAAAAATAAATATTTAGAAAAACCAGAGACAGAACTGAAACTTGGAAATGGGCAGACAAAGATTTATTTGGGAAAATCAAAAACTGAACTGAAAACAACAACGTGAGAAATCAGTGAAGGGACTGAAATATCAGTAAATAAGCGCTGAAAAGTGGTTAGCAGCTGAAATTCTCAAACGGTGAAAAATTAAAAGGAAATGAAAAATCAGAAATGCCTCAGTTTAGAGCAGTCTCCTCAGCGACGTACTGGCGCCGGCGACGAAGGCGTTACCGACCAACTAAGGAGCGTACGGATCGTGCCTGAAAAGGCCGCAGTAATTCAACAGCAACATTTTATTCGCCACTGCTTTTGTAACTGCAAGACGTACGTTCTGTAACGTCATGACGCCATTACGTCATGTTAAGAAGTACGAGTTGACGTCACGAAATTAATTATTCTTATTAATTACTTTAACATAAGTTGGCCTTTTGAATAACTTTCACCTCAAGCACGTAGCTCAGAAAAAACTTAGAAATCACAAATACAAATTCAGTATAATATAGCGGGGAGATTTTCTAATCGCCACAAATTTTTGGCAAAAAGTTGAGCCAATTTTATTATTTGTTCTTCATTACCAAACAGAATGAATGCCGAGGTTAGCACCTCGTTGCCAATACCAATGTGTTTAGTCAATTTATGAGACAAAATTTGAATGCTAAAATTTTTTGCTGCAAAGATTTTTCTCACTATCAAACGATATTTGTAAAAAAATATTTCTGCGTAACGATGAACAGCACTTTTACACAAATGTCTCAGGATTTTTATTGTTGCTTCACTTCCGGTTTCATCTAGACAATTTTCATCAAACTAAGCGACGCCTAAAATACAGGCTTTTATGTAAAATGAGCTGCGGTTTAGAGAGTTACAGAAGAGAAATTTATGCGTTCTCAAAAACATTTATTAAATTTGGAAATGGATTCAATCTTTTGTTTGAAGTTTAGATAATTTTTTAAAATTACTCGCTGAATTACTGTGGGGATGGGAGCATACTACTAAAATATTTGTTTAGTCAACTTGAAAGCAATGATTAATTTGTCGTTTTCCCCCGTACGCTCAACGTAAAGACCATCAGCGATCTTCATTTTCGCTTTCAGTAAAACCGAAGCTTTAATGACATTCATCGGTTTTAAACTGCATGTTCTATTCGAGATCTGCGGTGTAACGTATTCAAAATCTACGGTTTTATGCACTCGAAATCTGCGGTTTTACGTATTCAAAAGCTGTAGTTTTATATTTCTAAAAGAATAGCGTTCTACGCATACGGTGTGCGCTCGCCTCCAGGTCAGAGTCATTGATATCACGCTTCTTTTTAAGGAACATATTCATCTGGTACGGGGGTACTTATCTGAGAACAGGTTATAAAGACAAAACTTTCATGCTCAACGCTTCTGACTGCCAGCTGCCGCAAGGCTTTCAGATGTCAAGTCGTTCAAATCATGTTTACTACGAGCTTACAAGCACAAATTCTGCCGGCGGGCAGAAAACAACAATTCCCAGGTAAAAAAGAGAGACACCTTTGAACAAAGTCAAACAAAGTTGACGAAAAAACAGTTTATTGCCACAGTAATGATACAGTGTAGTACTGAATATTATTTCTGAATATCTTTGGGATGCCACAGGGTGTACCTAAGCATTTACTAAGGCTCATCAATACCCTCGAACGCACAGTATGAAAACTACTATCGCTCACCCACGACTTTAGGGAAAAACCTCTACGTAGCACAACAGCACATCGAATATAGAAGGTCACGAATCAACATTAAAACAAAAATAGAAGGTCACGAATCAAACGCACAAGGAGACGAGTCCTTAACTGAGGAATGTTACAAAATCGCCTCACTTTCTGATGACAACACGGCCTTTCTCCTCGATGACGGGCGCTTCATTCTTGTACCAGCGGTAGCGAGTGGGCTCCGGCCTGCCCGCCACCTCGCACTTGAGCTTCACGTTGTCGCTCGACTCCTTCGTGATGTTCAGCAGCCGCCGCACGAATCTCAGAGTAACGTTGCCCGAGCTGCTGATGTTCAGGGGACTGCGCAGACAACGAAGGAGGTTAGTGTAACCCAGTGACGGCTAAATCCTTTTGCTGTAAAACGAACTGTTTCCGTAAATTCCATTAAATGTTCATTCATGAAATCCAGTATGGAGTGAAGTTTTCATCGAACCATTTAGCATGTAAGAACGATGTGAGGGATTTCTTAATGTTCTACAAAAAGTGTGTTAGTCGATAATGGGTTAAAATGACAAAAATATAGTTGAGCTTCCTTCATTTAAGTGGTCTGGAGGTACCTCAGCGCGTGGATGACGCTGAGTCAACTTGCGAAATGTTACCGAGGCTCGAACATTATTTTTACAGCCTAAACTTTCGTGCACCTTGTGGATTCATCAGACAATCTTTTCAATGTTAGTGAAAAGCAGGACATTTTTTTTCGATCATCTCTATCATCTGGAAATGGTTGTGCACGTTACGCATCGAAGTATTTTCTCATGACCAGATGTAGTCTGGCTCTCCTGTATGCAGTGCATGAGTTACTGCTCCGACAGGTATGGAAAATTAATTTAGGGTTATATTTTGCGGCATGTGTCCATACCCTAAGCACTCGTCGACTGGCTCAGTTATCAGAATTACATGGCTACACCATTGCTCATGAAATTCTGGAGAAAAACTATTCCCTCGCTTGCACAGGTGAGTCATTGAAAGAAAGTATCTAGTGCCTATAATATGTAGATATTATGAATAATATTCAAAAGAAAGAATCGAGTGCTGATAATATAGAGATAATTTCAATAATATTCGGTGCAAATAGAAAAATATAGCTGACGTACCATTTTATGATACAACTTTTTCTTTATTCTCGAGGGAACAATTTATTTTCCAAAACGGTGTCATAGATGGTCACTAAAATTTAAAGGTTTAGTTCCGTGGCCTGAACAAACTTACTTACAAATTAACTTAGTAAATGATTTGACATCGGTCGGAATAACAGCATATGCGAGTAAAAATTAAATATTTTGTTATACAAGGAAAGGATCGAATGCACTATTCAATGGAGAGCTAAATTAGAGTAATGGCAAATGGTTCACAGGCTTTCAGTTGTGTATGCCAGCAAATGAAGAAATGCAACAGCAGAGGAGGATGTGATCGGAAGAGCAAGCAAGGAACAAAAAGTAAGACATGCGATGTAGTTGAAGTCTAAAACAAGCGATGTGGAACAAGAGCAGCGCGTAATCTAATTACAATGTTTCAGTAAAAAGGTCTTCGCGTGGATGTTGTACACAGTCAAGAAAATAAGGTGGTGTGAATGTCGAAGGAACGAATACGCGTGAATCAGTTTAATTTAATTAAACGTACGGTCGGTAACAGGGTTTGATCAAACGAGCAAAAAAGGCGAGAAATTCGATGGAAAAGCTCGATGAAAAAAGAGGTAGCAGAGTATTTAGTGAGGTCATTTAACTCCACACAAAAGATAAATGAGAAGCGGCACTACAAACGAAGACAAAAATGAACTAGTGCAGCGTTTGTGTTAAGCAGAAATTGACGCGGATAAATGGTTGAAAAAGTTCCGGGGTTACGATGGAAGAAATGCGAGAGCGCTTAGAGCACATCAAAGTAAATGAGCGAGGGATGGTATATCTTTGATGCAGTTCATGCGAGGTTGTGCATGTTCATGAATAAGTAAATAGCAAGCACATTACAGGGTATTGAAGAGCTGCTTTGTTTCCATGCAACTGGCGGGTTGACTTTTATTGTAATTTGTCTTCCTTACTTTAAGCAGTAAGCAGCATAATTGACTCGTGATTAAGTCTGCGAGAACATTGTCGACGAGTTTACAGAAACACTTTGCTTCCAAGGTAGAAAATAATCTATTCATATTTATAATTTCATTCATGTGCAAAGACACATTATAGATTGACGGAATTCATAATCGAGAACTTTAGATTCATAAGTTATATTAATTGAGGGATGCTTAATTTCGAATTACACAAAAATGCCACAGAAATTTAGCAATCATGTGATCAAGTATTGCTAATACGAAAATACCTGGATTGCCAGACTTTCTCTGAACTTACGCATTGATATCCGGATAGTCATAGTCGTGACTCTGGATGTCCGATTCGTCTGGAAATGGGATGTCGACTCCCGGTTGAGACCAAACTGGAAAAGAAATAAAATGGTCAAATTATGTTTTACAGAAAAGAGCTATGACCGGAAATTGTTCCTATTACATTTACGTACCATGACCATCATTTCAACGCTCAGTTTTGAAGTGGAGTTAGAAAAATATACGGTAATGGTGCGGATTATATGTAAATCCTCAAAATGAACGCGTTCCGTTGCCCATAATTTGACAAGGCACGGCTCAGTGCAGTAATCACAGAATTAGATTATGCGAATTGGTTTAACACGTTTACCACGATGGGGTAAACTCAAGGTCAGTATACATCTCAACTTCAAATCAATTTTTGTGAGCAATTTTGAAAAAAGTTAACATCCACTCGATCGTGCATTCATTTAGCTTCGATTAAGTATTCATGAAAATCGAGTTTGTGACTCCTGGTCGGCAAGCAGCATCATGAAAATTCCCTCCGTGTACACCGGTGGACTCCTTAATCACCGGTGGTCACATCGCGACCAACGTGTTAAGCCTCTCTAATCGCTGCAATGGCGTTCAAAAGAAAGAAAAGAACAATTTAGAATGGACTCGAGGAAACACAGAATCTATGCAAAAGGTGCATAGAAAAAGTATGTTGAGAAAGCCATTTATGAAATGAGATAAAAATTTGAAGGAGAAAATAGTAGGTGAACCGCAGGAGTAGGTGAAGGATAGCAGTGAATCGAAAAAATACGGCCTTTAACAAATAGAAAAATTGTACTTCAACAAAAGGAAGGCCTACTTAACCGTAAGCTCAGGACCTTACATTTTCCCTCTGGGAGCACTAATTTCCATAGAAACAATAATTGAATATTCCTGAGGGGAATCATCACAGGTATAGTGCACTATTCTTTTAAATTTACTCGTTCAACGACGCAATACGATAAACTTAGCAGTGGAGAGCGCTGAAGAATTTCCAACCATCTTGCATTTAATTGTTTCCCAAATAAAAAACAGGCCTTGTTTTCGAACGTAAGGAGTTTCAATGAATGAATTTTCTGTAGAAGAATGTCGAAAACAAAACTAAAATGTTCTTAACAAAGTTCCCGATCTCCATCCACACAAAAAAAAAAAGCAGAGAAGAAATACATCGGCCACCTTCACGTTTTTAAACTGAAACTTGAAGCAGAAACTTAAACCGTGAACAAACAAACTCCTCAACTGTAGCACTAATGGTGACGGGTTCACGTTGAAATGAGCGAGTTTTGAAATAAACATTTTTTCAAATTGAAATTCTACAAACTTCGTTTCTAACTGTTCGTACAATGACTGAAAAAATATGGCCACATATTGATTCAGTTTATATTTAATATTTCAACGAACTTAATCGAAACAACGAATTCCACAACATTCCGTTCAAACCAACTAAGAAGAGATTTTTTGACGGAACCAATAATAACGAAAAGAAGAAGAACATTCAAACAACATTGTTTGAATTGTTTAAATTCCGCACAGTGGAATGTGTGGTCGTAGTAGTTCCACACAGTGAAGAGATTTTCTATCGTTCACAGCTTGAAGTACGTCAAAAGAGGCAGTACACGCCTCTCATTGAAATTAATAAACACAAGCAAAGCATAAAATCAAATGCAAGGCTTGCACGGGCTGCTGCGAAATAAGTCAATTCACAATTTAAAGGAAGAGAAAAACAAGCGGTTGCGCTCGAAATGTCTTTACCCTTGTTCAAAAGACGCTGCTAAGAACAAGGCAAAGCGTTTCGAGTCCGGCCTCTCTCTGTGTAGCACGGTTACGCGGAATGAGATAAAAAGATTCGGGCGTGTGCTCAGAAAATCCCCTATTCCGGTAAAGTAAGCATTCACACCACCTCAAAGTTCAAAGTGATCTGAAAGAAATTATCCGATGTAGCCCTTGAGCTCCGTTCTTATAGCATGAAGAGCATCACCTTCACGAAGGACAGGGAACTACCTAAAGAGCAGGCGACGTGGTGATGCAAACAAGATTGTTGTGCGGAGTGCAGAAATCCCGGCAACAATTGGTTGCAGCGAGCGAGCGCAACGAGCCAAGTACGGGTGTCATTAACATACGAAAGCCCGTTAGGGGGCACCCGCCTCCTGTGACCCTCAATAACTGAATATCAGACGAGCTAATGAATCTTGCTCAACGACAAGTAAAGAGCTGGCTGAAGGAGGTGAAGGAGGAGTTTGAAGAGTGCTACCAAATAGCTTTTATAGCGCCATGACTATACTCGCAGAGTTCGACAAAATGGACTACTGGAGTGTTTGCGCCGACTAACATGAGTGACTTTCTAGGAATTAATTAGCTGGGAATGGGCTTGCTAAGATACACAGCAAGTTATTTAGCAAGTTTTTTATTTGATTTTTGTACGCATTTTTTCTCGTTTCTCACATGCGTCAACGAAGATTCTTAAGACACATACGGGAGTGGAAGCCTAGAAATTAGTCATTCAGAGACATTGTTGCATTACATACAAACTACCTTATAACTCACCTACTGCCTGATCATATTTTAAAACGTGTTTTTGCCATCATGGCTAGAACTGTTCTCAAAATTTTTCGATATGATTAAGTAAAAACAAACATGAAACAAATTTGTTAAAAGTTACATTTTTTCAACGAAATATATACGTACACGTTAGGGATAGGGAGCGATCTTAAGAAAAGTAGTTCTTTACAGTTATTTTAGAGACGTTAATATGAGGGTATTTCCCCACATCAAAGGCGTCCCTAAAAGAGGAAGGCACCATTTAGTATGGAATTAAGGGAACGGGGAATCTATGTAACAAGTTTCTCTCCACATTCTGCGCACAAAAACCGCAAGATTGAAAGGAAAATATGAAACCAGATAGAAGTTAGAGACGAAAGCGATTTGTTAAAAAAGGACAGCAGTGAACCGAAAATATATGCACGGTCTGACATTAAGCTAATATCCTATTAAAATCAGACAAAAGGAAGGCCTACATAGTCTTCAGCTTGGGACCCAACATCTTCGGTGTGGGAGCGCTGATTCCCAAAGATTTCATTATAAGTGAGGATTGTGAATTGATTCAATACGTCTATAGGTATCTCAGTTATTCGTGATCATCGTATCATGTTAAATGGTAGACACAAGTGCGCGAATTCATCGTACGCTTCACGATCTAAAATTTGATACAGGAAATGACAAACGAAATCGTCAAAGACGAGTCTGCAAAGAACGTTTTTCTCACTCACGTCACGATCTAAAATTGACTAAAGCAAACAACAAAAGACGTCGTTGAAAACGTGACTCAAAAGAACGTTCCTGCTCGAAGGATGAAAAGAAGGCGACCTCAAACAACAGCACCTAATGAATACAAAATGCAGCTAATGCATCTGATTTTGCCTAGGAAGCGGGCGGGCGCGGCGGCGAGGGTCTGCCCCAGGGAGTGCTTAGCTGCGGCGGCACCGCTCCGGAGGTGCACGGCGGGACTTGGTGCAGATTTATAGCCACTGCTTTAAGCGACGCCCATATGGGCAATACTGGCACAACTCGCTGCTGCTACACTGGATGGGTTTGACTTGTGTTTCTCTTTCTTCCTTGTGTATCGGATGTACTTGACTAGCGCTACGCGTGAGTCAGGTTTTCCCTGGATGTGCGAAATCCGTGACTAGCGCTACTCGTAAGAAAGGTTAATCTAGGATCACTCGCTTCCTTTTCGCATGATATGCTACGCTTGCCCATCCATCCATTTATCCATGGAAAATATCAGACCTGCGTTACTAGTTTCATTTGAGAATAATTGTTGTATAAATAATAAGTTGACTTGACTGCTACAAATATTTACGGTAGCATCAAAGCAGAACTAAAATTAATATCACAGGCTCCATCCGTTAAACAAACGTTAGGATGAGCGAGATTTGAGAACAGCTTCCCACACATTCATGAATACACACTTTCAAAATTTCAATAATAGAACAGATCTCATCACAAACTATAGTTCGAAAAGGAACCAATTGAAGATAAGCAACCACTGTTCGATGCAGATATATTACTGTACGATATTTTGCCCAATATTTGTGCGAAATAAAACACCATCAAGAACAAGGGCAAGTGAGTCCCACATAGTCTAGCACGACAAGTATGAGTCATCCTCTTTAGAAAAAAAAGGGAATGTAAAACGTAATGCCGATTCAGTGGTAAAATACAAAGTCCACTTAGTGCTCCTAGTTCTGTGATAGAAGATGTGGAGACTGACCTCAAGGAACCCTTCAGGGGCCTCAAGCAGCGCAAGCTGGATGGCAGAATCAAGGATCTGGGGATGCTCAGCTGAAAATTTATTGATTATAAGTTGGTTTCAGCCTTCCTTGCCACAACAAAGATGTTCAAAGAGAGGGAGGATGAAGGCACCGTTTAGTATGGAGTTAAGGATACGCGGAATTTATCCCCAAGGTGTGTTCCTGTACAGAATCCCCTACGCATATAAACAGCAAGTTGAGAAGGAAGGTTAGGAAACCAGGTAAAAGTTAACGAAGAAAGCCAAAGAGGCTTTAAAACACAGTAAACAAAAAAAGGTCATTAACAAAACAAAAGAACATTTCATTTTAACAAAAAGAATGCCTACCTTACCCTCAGCCCGGGGCTTAACTGAAAAACGTTCGCTTTTCTTAGCGGGGAAATACACGTCTTTATTTCAGAATTTATTTCCTTTCACAACTGGCATGTGGATGCCTTTCAGTAGCTTTTTGTATGATAACTTATGACTCGGGAGATATGAACACTACTCAATTGGAAGGGCAACTCAAGTGTTGAGATACAGAATATGCGTTTTAATCTGGTTTACTTATCGTGTGGTAGTGACGCAGATTGAGAAAATAAATAATAGTAAACTATGATCATTAACATATATTCACCGAGAGCTTAATGGCATTTTCCCTCGTGTAAACTTGAAAAAGTCTGTGTAAGGAGTTGTTCTTCCTAATGCCCTCATTCCAACGGCTTCGATTGCCTTGTGATGAAGGTTTAAATGAAACGGGTTGCTAGCCTGGTGACCTTCAACACTTTGACTGCGACGTGAGCCACCGGCGGTCACTGCGATAGTTTTCATAATGCTGCTGACCAACCAGTAGTCACAACCTTAATTTTCACGAGTACCCAATCAAAACTAATTGGATGCATGATCCAGTTAATGTTTCCTATTTTCAACATTGCTTACATCAATTGACTTTAAACTTGAGTTGAATATTAAACTTCAATTTGACCAGCCGCAGTTAAAGTGTTAAGGAAACACTGCACTATTTCTACACTATTTTGTGGATGGCGTCACGACTCCGAACACGAGTCATCAGATCACGCTCCAGATGATCTGCCATATCATGAGAAATGAAAATTTATGAGCCTACTTAATGCAGGCCATCTTCGCTATTTTAGTGCCTTCAATACATTGACCGCTATGGGTTAAACTGAAGTTCAATATTCAACTCAAATCTAAAGTCAATTGCAGTATGTAGTGTTGAAAATATCAAGCATTAAATGGATCGTGGCTTCACTTAGCTTTGATCAAGTATTCATGGAAATTGAGCTTGTGATTACTGGTCGGTGAGCAGCATTATGAAAATCCCTACCGTGTACACCGGCGGCTCACGTTGCCGTCAAAGTGTTAATACACATGGTTTGTTACGTGGGCTTTGTGCATCACAACTATTGGACCATATTTACATATATATTGAAATAAACGTGATTTCAGTCACCCCTAGCGTTCCGCCCAATAGATACTCGTAAAACCGCAAGTTAATGTATTAATTGATGGACAATGAGCATAACCAAGAATACAAATTAAATGTTGTATTTATGATGATGAAATTCATTTTCTTCACCTGATCGTATTTTCTAGATTAGAGAGACAACTTTCGTGTTTCATACTGCAGCGCACAAAAAAAAGACCATGGGGTGTAAAACTTTATGACATCTGGCTTGTATTGGGGACTAGAGCAACTTGAGGTCAGAAAACGATTCCTATATTCCTTACACATTATCCATACCATAGTAAGTTAGCATTACAGGGTACTTGAATAATAGATTGCGCACCTCCAACTCAATATTGAAAAAAATATTCCGAATAATTGTACGGTTGAAAAATCGTCTTGGGTTTCATTGTTGACTGACAATGACACGTAAAAATAAAAAACTCCAATGGTTTAGTTTTTCTGTTTCTTAGGCTGAGTTTTCGTTTATTTTAAGTGAATTTTCGTTTCAATGGCCATTGTCTAAGAACGTTAACTTCATTTAAAATAAATCTTAATTGAAAAGAATCAAACCTGTTAATTGTGCCGACATTATCGTCCCTGAAATTTGTACTTGTGTCTTGGAGTGGTGAATTATAGATTTGATTTATATTTTCAAATGAAGTCGATGTAAGGCTTCCTTCAATTTCTCCACGAAAACTTAGCTGTAGAAAGTTCACTTGAAATTCTTTTTCGCATTTAAAACTTGTTGGCAGAGTTCAAATAGCATCATTGGCGTATGATTGGAATAACTTTTTGAACTTGCTCGGGCCTTGAAGCCTAACTTTAAAAAGTTATGGAACTACCCACAAGTCAAAGCAATGAAGTTGACCACACTTACTTGACTTACAAGAAGTATGCAAAAAGTGATTTTTGTACTTATTTAATCCCAGCTTGCACGTACTTTTGAAATTAAATTTGAAGAATGCCTAACTTAATTTATCTTAACGTCATGGCGACAAAAAGAAAAACAAATTCTGATGTGACAAAGGATTCAAGACAATATCCCTGCGAACTTCGAACCACTGAAACCATGAAGAACAAGTGGCATTTTCCCTCACAAATGCTAGCCTACTGACACCACATTAGCCGTTCAAGACTCACAGAGATAAAGTTTAAAAATTTACACAAGCGAAAGATGCACAAGCGAGTAAAAGCTAATCCAGAGAGAGAAAAAGATGCTTTAATTTGCGTGACACCTCATCGAACTAAGACGGGAACCGCAATCGAGCGGCACTTCCGCCCAAGGCGCCGCGCAAGAGTCCGTCTCCGTCAGTAGTCGAAGTCGCGCTGTGAGGTCCGGTGCACCTCGGCCGCTGGTCATGTTTGTTATTCGGCCTCTCACCTGGCCAGCAAGTGCCTCGTAAACGGCAACTTAATTGCTGTCATGAGGGCCGTAAGTCTCGGTCATCGTGACCGGTACGCCCCTCGGCGCCTTGTGCGGTCTTTTTAAGCAGTTCCACGTCAGCAGGAAGGCGCACCCAAATCACTCGCAGATTGGTTCCCAAAGCAGCGAAAAACCTCGATCAACAGCGGATGACATTTGATGCGAAATTCAAAATACATGCAAGGAATGAGGGGGGAATTTGTTAATTTCTCGCCTCACCGTTCAACAAGAGAACTATACAGAGGCAAATGATTAGTTTACATTTCGTTAAGAGGAAAAAGCTCAATCAACGACCAAATACTTCCATTTTTTAGTTTTCAGGTTTTTAAGCCGATTCACACAGCTAAACTTTTTCATTGGAGCATCTATGATTTTACCGGCCCGTGAGCAAAGGTTAAACTTGGACTGCTAAAATTATAGATTCTCCGGCGAAAGAGTTAGACTGAGTTGATATTAAATGAAAAGGGCATAAATGATTTATTCCTTTTACAAGTATTGAATAATTTATAAAGCTACGATCAAAATAAAACCCTTACTAGCATAAAACGAAAAATTAAAATTTCATCAAATCCAGTGACGTGTAAATGAACCCACAATCATGGAAGAATTTCCAGCTCGCTGCGGACGTAACAATATAATTTTTACCTTCATGAACTGGTGTTGACGAGTCCAGATGCATCAATCTTTAATTACCCGCTTGTTCAAAGTGCGAAATATCTCAAAAACAGCCGTTCATGTGAAAGAGAAAGTAAAACTTCCATTAATTTCTCACGAGAAATTCACCGTTTAAATAGTCGTCATGATATATACACACACAAGCATAAATGTTCATAAAGATTTGCATTACTGAAAAAAGAAAAATAAAAAAGATCACAATTTGAAATTGAATAAGTTTCCAACTCGGACACACGACTCATGTTGATTGTTTAATTTTATTTTGTTCACCACTAGACACTCTCTGAACAACAGTGGCGTCAGGTTTTAAATGCCTCAAAATAATGACTAAAATTCATGCCCGGCTTTACATGTATGCAAGTACCACAAAACTAACTACTGCTCCTTCAAAGAGATCAAGAGAGGTGGTGGTGGTGGTGTAGATACAGTTAGTAAAGAAAAAATTATTCATGCTTTCACAGTTGTTCAATATGTTGACTCATTTTTTACAACAAATACTTAAACGACGCTAGGATTTTCGTACGTTACCAAACCTCTCCACATCTGCATATAAAAAATAACACTGAGTTGAACAGAGTGATTATTGACATTGAAACAATAAAAATTCCGAGATTTCAAATAGAAAACACATCCTGAAAATATTCTGAAAGATGAAGAAGAAAATAAAGGTTCATACTATCATCAATGCCATCACTGCGTAAAGCGAGACAAAAAGTGTTCGTAAAAATCCTTGTATACAGGAAGACATATGAACTATTGGATAGCAGACTTGCCTGTGCGCTCGTTGCTGCTTACATTTGCCAATGATTGATGTAGGAGCATTTGCTCTGCCTACGCAGTGGAGCATGGACCTGTTTGTAACTATGATATCCAGGTCAAGCAGGATAGTGTCGCGCGATGAAGCACAAACATGGCACTTCCAATTGAACCAAGCTTCGTTTGTCCGTCTCTGATATGCCAAGCAGCGCTAAAAGACGAACAAAGAAAACAAGTCCCTTCTCAACGCCACCATCTGTCTTTGAATGGCAGTCCAGATGGGTTTCAAAGGAGCAAAAGATAGCGTACAGCGCAGAACCCGCAAATCTCGCGCGTTATTCAGAATTCTAATTTTGGAGCCGGTTGAAGTTTACCGAGATCTGCTAGCTTTGGGAACTCTAGTCTTAACATCTCACAAGTGTACCTGTCATCAGTTTGCAAAAGTACTATAATATTGACCGATGAAGAAACTCAAGGGCTGTTTATTCTTGAATATTTAGGACCAAAGTACAGAGTAGTTACATGGTCCAACTAAGGCGCAATTCTGCGCAAGTCTACAACAGGAGACGACGAAGAAGAGCCATGGATGTTCTAAAAAGTTCTCAATAGATTGCACACGTCCTAAAAGTTAGCACTTGTACACCCTGGAAACGAGAAGAGGCGTCAGGTTTAAAAAATTCCCTACAAAAGGGAACACAAAACACAAATCGGTCCATGGAGGACCATTAGGGAGTCCTGCAAAAACTGACAGGAGTGACTGGAGATTGACGGAACAATTAGGGCGGTGGGGGAGCGGCGTCGGCAGGGGAGGAGGCGCACACAAAGCCTCAATAATGAACTCATGCAGGGGTGGTTGGGGCGTACCTACCAAAAATGTGACCAGTGACGCCCTATGTTGCTCAATGAAAGCGGCTATGACGGACTTGAATGCGGCAAACTGTTTTGCTGAGGGAAAATGGCGTTTTTCTCAAGTGCCGTAGTGGAGCAAAAAATGTGAAATCTTTTTCATAGTTGTATTTCCTAAATTATAATCGGGAGTTCTGGTTAAATATCTAAAACAATTCATTGCACACAGTACGTTATTACTTGGAATAAAGTGCAGGTACGTTAGTTAAGATTTGAATTGCGACGAAAATTTGTTCAACGTCGGATGTTAACTTTACTTCGATAAACTTAAATCTGCCAATAAAATCTAGGATTCTTCGCTACAGTTTGTAATCTGAGGAGCTTAATAAGAAACTTAAATTATACAGTTGTTGGAATCAAATGCTGGAAAATGTTACCCTGGCTGTCGGCGCATCTTTGGAAACAGCACACATGTAAGTGTCGGGGTGTCCACGCAGAAACGGAGAAATAACACATTTGATGGGCGTAATGACGGGCATTTGATGGACAGCGCTCTTCGATCCGAGCCGCTCTGGACCGACGAGGAGGTAAAAATCCAGCAGTACTGGGCTCGAGGTGCTGGCGTAGCTCGTGTTGAGGCGCAGAATAGGCCAATGCTTTTCCCCTAACACGCGGCCAAGCATTAACCTATCGCCCATCAACTCATTAACGGCGACGTGAGCCGTCGGTGGTCACGGAGGGGATTTTCATAACGCTGCTAACCGACCAGTAGTCAGAAACTCAATTTTCATAAATACTTAATTAAAACTAAATGAAGGGACTATCCAGTTAGTGTTTGCTATTTTTTAAATTCCTTACTACAATTGAAATTTGAGTTGATGTACACAAGTTTAAATCGCCGCTGTCAAAGTGTTAACTGCAACTGAAAGTTGTGGGAAAAAATGAATTTAAATACTTCGATACAAACCAATAGCAACTTTCAGAATCACACGAACATCGCTTCAAAATAAATTGTTTGTGTGGAGCTGACTGGTTTTATTTCGCTCGTTAATCACATCCACAATGACTCATTTTAGCCTGTTTTATCTGGCATTCTGATTTTACAAATAATGAGGAAAGTACTCGTACGGTCAAAAAGTCAGTTTAGTCAGGTAAATAATAAGGTTCCACTATTATACAGGATATACAGGAAGTAATTCTGGCACCATTTTGGTTCTTCTATAAAACTGTTAAAGAATGAGGTTCATGCGACTCTTGTGCCCCATGCGCACTCCTCAAATCAAATTCGCTTCCTTCCGTTGGTCAATTATTCCTTTCAAGCCTTATTAATGGACAATGCTGTGCAAACAATCTGAAACCTAACACTGCACATTACAGTTTGAGGACCGGCGTTTCATGAGCTAACAACTGCAAAGCAACCCTTACCTCACTGCAAACACCGAAGACCTGGAGAGAAAAATGGCTGAGATGTTAGGGTCGCTGTGTTTGGCAACCAGCCACAACCTCGGCGAGTATTTTTTCATTTCTTGTTTACTTTTCAGGCATAGCTCACAAAAGGGGATTCTTGGTCTCGACTGCCCGTTTTTCTTTGGAAAAATTACAACTTAGCGCCAAACGTGGGGCTCAACGCACGGGGATCTAGAGCTACACAGCACCGGCGAGTTGACGGCTCTGTCGCTTGACCTACAATTCTGTTAGCGAAGTTTGCGTTCCTACCGCGTCTGTCTGGCACCTGAAATAAAAAAAAACTGGACTGCCTAAAGGAGCAGCAAAACCACGTTGTGATTTTTAGTAATAAGCATATCCCGACTATAAACCCCGGAATTTGGAGATAAAAACACTTCTACATATTTTTTAACGGCCTTCTAGATTGAACAAGAGTGCTATAGCCTGGCAAAAACTGAAAACTTCACTCAGTCCAACTTTTTTTGCGGTTAAATCTATGATTTCAGCTACCCTTTAGAGAAGATATACTTGGACAGCTAAAATCAGAGAATCTCGGGGATAAAGTTAGACTGCGTATGTAATCACAACATGGGATCATTTGCCACGATGGTTGGACGGCCTCGGAAACAGAGGCTGCACGGGGCATCGTGATACATCAAAACCCTGGTCAATATCGCCACCCACAACTTGTCTGGCCAGAGCTCCATCGGACGTTTGGCAACAGCAAAGAGCTGAGGAATATGTGATTTGGTGATAATGAATCGAAGATTTTACTTGGAAAAAACGCATTTGAACAGATGACGTCTTTTCATTTATGAAAATGTTAAATATTACAAATATCATTCAAAATCGATGAAAGAAGAACAATTGCTTCAATAAGTTTTAGGTTCATTGATCTCACTAGAACCATTACAAAAACTGCACTGTTTACAGCAGAAAAAGTACTAGCAATAAATTTCAGTAGTAAAAGAATAGTTCGGACGCAACAAAACGAGAATGACAAAACTTTCGATGTCACACCTCAATGGTAAGGAAATTGTAATGAATGATACTATACGGATCCTACAATCTCTGTAAAAACATTTGACGATTAAGATAGTGAACTGAATTTTCCCTGAATCGGGATTGCAGCAGTTTTAGATAGGGAGATTCAAGATGAATTTACATTATTATTTATTAGGATATACAGCCTCTTTAACTGTAACGTAACCAACAGAATATTTTACTTAATTTCAAAATCATGAGAGCAGATTCTTGACTTAAATCTACATTAAAGTATCAAATATAAGCTTGTATTGATTGTAACTAAGAACTTGGGACCCAATGGGAAAAACAAAGCGTGGGTAAATGTATGATCCGAGTTTAAAAATCTAATACAAAATTTCAAACCCGACATCCAGCAACACAGTGAATTATCCCTCATTTTTTAAACTTAGGTCACACATTAACCAAAAACAACAATTTGAGATTCACGCCGTAACATGCACTTCACTAGGGCATGATGAATAGCCAACACAACAATAATCCCAGTTCTACGATCATGCCATTGGGGGAACTCGGGCTAGTTCACCCAATTCATCTCCAAAACGCTTGTCTTCAAGGATCTCAAGTCACACTACCTCGACTTGAAATTCCCGTACATGCGACCACCTTCTCGCAGAGGTACAGGGAGGAGGGCGGTCTGCTGGAGCTCAGGTCAAAATAAACAGCGCGGCTGTGCGCAGCGCGAAGACAGAGTCTACAGCGCTGGCAAACACGCGCTCTGGTAATGCGCCCGTCTATTTGTTCTTACAGTTCAGACCAAAGGAAGGACAGAAGGAAGCATGACAAGTACTGGCTTCATCTCGTTCCTATTTCATGCTAAACAGAACACGAGGGTTTAGGAGAAGTAAAGAAGGATGGTAAATAACGGGGCATATATATGAAGACAGTTAGAACGAACTTTCAACTCGTTCCTATTTCATGCTAAACAGAACACGAGGGTTTAGGAGAAGTAAAGAAGGACGGTAAATAACGGGGTACATATGAAGACAGTTAGAACGAACTATTTTCTTTCTTCTGCTAGACAACGCTTTCAAAATTTATACCACATGTTTCATTGAGATCACATCCAACCCCCACAATCCTTCATACGTGGTGACATCACATCAAGTCTCAGTACAAGACGTAATTGTGTACTTCTCGAAACTCATCGGAGAATGTGAACGTAAAAAATATCGATCATCGCTTGTGTCTATACATTCAGAATTTGCCTTAGCAATCATGCAAGTTTCAGTTTGAAGTTGACGGAGGGACTCTTTAGTAGAAGAAATCCATCAATAATTCGGCAATCGATGAAAGAAAAAACGTGCAAATAGCGGGAGACAGCGACGAGAACGGGCTTTGCTGAGCATGTCAACAAGAAGCCTTGTGTTGATACAGGTAATAAGGCAAAATGATCACTAAGACTGGAATATCTTCCAACGTAAACTCCCTTAACATTACAACATCGACCAATCGATATCGCAACCAGAATAACGTATTTGTCTCAACGTCTGAACAATGCAGCGACACACGCTTGAAGAGATGTGCTGGATATTTTATTAACAGGTCCACCCCTCAATTATTATGAATGTTTTCTTCATTGTTTGACCAAACGCCACTTGTCTTGTGCAAAAGCCGGCACTTGAACACGCAGAACATACTACGATATCTGAGCAACGGCTGGCACCTGCGACGAGCCCATGCTGGACAGACAGATAAGATCCCTGTACAAAACCGTCAACACTTTTTACGGCGACAATTTTCTAGTCTCCCCACCAAACCAAGCAACGAACGGGAAGATGCCTCTATCCCGTGATAACTTTCGAGCGCGACATTTAGGTACTTTACGTAACAGTTTCAAAGAATTCATCTCCAGTGTTTGCGATGACATTACCATCGTTGTTGCTATTCAATATCGCCTTCGATCCCTCCAAAATAAAAACACCGAATGCCAAAATCATCTCCAAATTAAGCAGAAGCGGGACTTGTACTGGTGAGTAAATAAAATGAGCATTTACTTGGAGCCCTCAAACCACAAAAGAACATTGGCTCCATTTTTAAAAAATTCTAAAACATTGCACAAAGCTCAGGCAACAGAAATATAACCGTGTGGTTTTCATTTTTAATTAAAAGCACACCACGACTTCAGCCCCACAGTTTGAAGAAGATGATATTTCTTCAGATCACCATTTAAATACCTCAAAACTTTTACATATTTTAATTACCGGCCTTCCGGACAGAACGAGAGTGCAACAGCATGGCATAAAGAGCTATAACCTACAAGACCAACACAAGAGGGTCGGCAAGCCTGGCTTAGTTCAGGTAGCTGATCAAGAGCGGCACCCATTGTACGCTCGAGGGAATGCACTCAGAGGTAGGCCGCCCGAGAGGCCAGCTGCGCTTAAGCCCAAATATCCTGGTATTGCAACTAACGCAACGTCAAATAAGACGAAAAATAGAGGAGCGTAAGGGATTTTATCCACCAAGATAAGCAATACATTTCGATTCAGAAATATTAAATATTATTTAGGTTAAAAAAGCTTCAATATTTTCCGAATACAGATTTAATACTCCTCCATCTCTTTCTTGTCTTCACAATAATAAGCCCAAATCTTTGAACACGATTTCCCAATTCGCAATAATAAATATAAATCTTTGAACACGATTTTATAATTTACAATAATAAACCCAAATCTTTCAACACAATTTCCTAATTATAAACCCAAGTCTTTAGACACAATTTCACAACTCACAATAATAAACCCAAATCTTTGAACGCAATTTCCCAATTATAAGCCCAAGTTTTTAAACACAATTTCCTAACTCACAATAATAAACCCATATCTGTGAACACGACTTCGCACAACGAGCAAACATCTTTTGGGGGTCCGATGAGAGAAAAACTCTTAGATGCGCGCCAGCACACGACGCCGGACCACAACTCATGATAAGACGCACCATTACCTGACACCGAGTTGAGCCGAAGACAGAGAACAAGGCACTCAATACTTCCAGCAGTAAACATGCCATACGCTATCAAAGCAGCCTCGGCGACATGAATTCCCGACTTCAAGCATCGGCAACCTCAATCGTTCCTCAGGTTTAACACGTTGATAACAATGGGTTAAAATGAAGTTCAATATCTAACTCAAATTTAAAGACAGTTGTAGTGAGCAATTTTGGAAATGAACATTTATTGGACTGTGCGCTTTCATTTAGGTTTGATTGAGTATTTATGAGAATTGAGTTTGTGACTACTGGTTGATCAGCAGCATTATGACAATTCCCTCCGTGTTCACCGCCAGCCAACGTGTTAATGCATGGTTTCATTGCATAAATTTTAGGTGAAGTAGAAATAGCCTCTACCGAAATCTTTCTCATTATTATATTTACAGAACCAATATTAGAAATAAAAAATATGTAGAAGCAGAGAATATCCGGCGTCAGTTACGAGCACCCTAATTAACCACCTCCAATGAGGATCCTGTATGCATGAGTCTAATTAGAATAATTAGAACTAGGAAACGTGATTGGGAAGCAGCAGCGGAGCTGTGGGCACAGCTCGGGCACCTATAGCTGAGTCCATGACTAAAGAAAATATTCAACGGCTTTGAGTCTGAAAAACAGGTTTTTTGCCGACGCCAGCAAATTTATTTTCGTGCAGTGTAGTGAAATGAGGCGCAGTGAGAGAGCAGATGATCGAGGTCTTAGAGATCCTTTTTCAAACAAGAAAAATTGCGATAAAAATAGTTGCTTTTTTAATTTCATCAGGTCATCGATGCCACGTGAATTGCTCCTAAATTAATATTTTTTACTACAAAGTTAGCAGGGAATGATCATAGAATGAATAAAAAATCTACAACCATTGACAAGGCACTACGTATATTTTTTCCAAATGAAATAGACACTACACTCATTCCTACGTGGGAAGTTGACAAATACTCCTGTAGTTAAAATAATTCAAATCTGAATGTAAGCGTTTCCCCTTGCCTTGACACGCAATTAAATAATTTTTTCTCAAGAATAAGGAAGGACATCTTTGATCGCAATATTCAGCAGTTTGACAAATCAATTTAATCATTTTATTATCGCCGCTGCAGTCCGCTAAAACACGTAACTTCACTTCAAAAATAATTCCTCTCTCGATTTGTTACCATTGAAACCTCATACCTTATCTGGCCCACAACACTCATATTTTTTTACAATCGAATAGTAAGTCTTACATTGCATTTTAGACATTCAATGAGTCTTCCACGCAACGAAGTACGCGTTTGTGGTGAATGAATTTCTAAAAATCTTTCAGCTGCAGACCGCCCACATATCTAAACGGGATGCGAGTAGCTTGTCGTGTGCAGGACTTCTGCATCAGCGACTATCGCAGTCCTTCTTCCCTGAACAACTTCCTCTATCTTCATGAGGCTTAAGCCGATACTTGAGGAACATTCGTATGGTCATTGGAGAAGCGTGGTGCGAATTAATCGACGACGGCAAGATTTTAACGAACATTATTCTGGCTTTAATTTATCAATTTTTTTATGAATTTCATGAGATAAAAACTCGCGACTTCGCAAACGTGGCGTAGTTGTGGTGCACGTCTCACAAGATCGTATTTTGAATACCAAATAAGCTACGCATAGTAATAATAAAATATTCGAATATGATTTTACGTCTGCTTTTTTTTACTGCTAGTAATAATATTAATGAACCAATCAAATTGAAGGTATGATAAAATTCCTAACTTTCGTTCAACCCACACATCAAATTTCAAACAAAATTTAGAAGTGGATTCGCAACATGGGACAGTAAAGTCAATGTTTCTAATACGAGGCTATCAACATTTGGTATCGGTGAGATGATCTTTATAACCAATCCGAGGAAGACGCATACGAATTTTCAAAATTAATTTCTATTCAATTCCGGTTATCTCAATATCCTGAACATCAATTAATTTACTTCATGAGTAAACTAGTCTAAGCACGCACCACTCGCTCTGCCCTGCTTCCCATCGTCAACAACGCGACTAGCTTCTGTATGACTTGATCTTTAGGATCTAGATCTTGTGTTGAATAAGTATCGTGTATCATCATCTGAGCTATACGCCATCCATTTAAACCTTTTTGCCTCGGACTGCATCCTTAAGACTACATCTGCCTTTACATCCACTAGCACCAGTATTGTTGACTTGCAAGTGAATCTGTTACTCTAGTAAGTAAAACTTCATTTCCCGCTGAATATTGATCGTATTTCATTTTCGTGAAATCCTTAAGATTCTGTCCTGGTCCCTATTTTTTTACGGGGTTTGAAATCACTTCCGATCCGTGCTTCAAGCGCAATTGACTTTCAAAAAACCAACACCTCGAGCCTAGCATTTATCAGACGCTACACGGAGACTTTCAAAGATGACATTTACGCATGTATTGCGTCCAAGTAAAAAAAAAAGAAGAAGCTTCTGTACACACATCTTCATATCGTTACTTAACCCGTCGATGCACGGTGGAGTCAAAATGACCCCAACTGAATTTTAAACTCAAGTAACTGTAAGTTTTCTCCATATATTACTTTACTACAAAGGTGATACAATAAAAGGGGAATCACTTATTATAAAAGGCGATTCCTTTGTTACTTTGATAAAAAGCTTGGGGTTGAATTGCTACGGTGTGAGCAAGTTTGAAATAATATCGTGCATCCACGAGTTAAAAAATGACAGATCAGTGCGCAACCGCGCCATTACCCGGTCAGCTGGGGACCGTGCAGGATTAGATTATAAGTCAGTTTAAGCCTCCCTAACCGCTACAAAAAAGAGCGTATCGAAGAGAGGAAGGAGGAAGGCATCATTTAGTATGGATATTAGGGATTGTGAAATCTATGCAGAAGGGGCATAGAAACAGTAAGTTGAGAAAGAAGATTATGAAACAAGATAAAGTCGAAGAAGAAAGTAGTAGGTGCTGAAAAACAGGAGAGCAGAGAATAAAAAAAAAAGATGGTCCTTAACATAACAAAAATGTTTCATTTCAACAAAAAGAAGGCCTACCTAACTCTCAGCTCGGGACCTCACATTTTCCCCTGGGAGTGCTAATTCCCATAAATACATTAGTTGTAACCGCCTGAGGGGGACCGTGCAAGAAGACCGTGCGTCCCCAGGGTACATTATACTGACCCCCACAGGCTCCCTGAGCATCCCTTGACCTTCCTGCTCGCCTCACGCACAGCTGCGCAAGGAGAACTTCTCTTCACACCAAGAATTAAAGAGTATATAAGGTGGATAGTCACGCCAATCACTAGCACTGCGATTATAGAACAAAAAACTGGAACAAAAGACGGAGTTGCATCCAACACAAAAAAATTTAAATCCCGCCATAACTATTTATCAGTTCGACTGGCTCGAACATCAAGCGTCATGCAACGCAAACTTTAAGCAAGTATGGAGGAGGATGTAGAACGGTGGGCATAAAGGCAAGGTAGGCCCTGCAATTATGCGCAGCATAAAGCGGACTTCTCTGTGCCCGATCTAATTAGAGGAGGCCTTAAGGAGCACGCCCGGCATCAATTAAGTTGCTCGAATAAATACATCATAGGTGCAGAACTGCATGCGACTTCCCTATTACGAAGGCTCATAAAACAGAAGCACGGGCGGCAGAGTCCGTAAATAGTTCGGGCAGACTTGCAAGAGCCGAGCTAACACGGCTCCGGGACTTCACTTGCAGTGAGACTTAAAAGAATTAAAAATAACATTTGCATAAACGAAGAAATTGTTCGCCTGATGCACGGCTGAATGAATTCCACGCTAGGTTTAGCGAGTAATGACGCAGGTTAGGATGTAAAATTGCGAATAAACTTCAAATTGGTAAATATCATTTATTTAAGCAAGGGATCTCGCAAACACTGTACATCTTGCGCACAAATGAAGCTCACCTAAAAATGAGGTAAAGTTAAAATATCAGAACTAACACGAATGCCAGCGCACAGTAGCGACAATTTAAGCAATGTGCGTCAATTATTATTTACAAGAGTGATTGATACTAGCAAACCATGGCAACTCACGCCCTACTATTGTTGATGCATATTCTCAGAGCCACGTCAGCTCAATCTGAGGTGGATCGTTGATGTTTTTCACTTTTTCTAGACATGCAACAGAATCTTAAACTGAAGAGCCACGAAAATGAGTCAATTCAGTCTCCTGAAACCACCAGCTATGCGCTGCGTGCTTATGAACCACTTCCAAATGTCACTGAAGTCTTACGCAACATGTTGCGTCAGCTGAGTTATGATGAGAAGATATCTATAAAGCGAATCAGATGTTCGCAAAGCGAATATTCAGAACGGCAACGGTGGAATGTTTAGTCCAATTTCAACAGAGATTTGGAATTTTAACTTTGAGCGGATATTGTGCATCAATACGGTTTTTGAGAAGATTAGCTACATAGCAAGCCATGAATGGTACTCTTAACTGAAGTTTAGCGTGCCACAAAGACTATTTAATTGAATTATTTTATGTGCAATTATTCTACTGTGAGTGAAATAATTTCATTAGACTCCGGATAATTCTTCTGACTTGAGTACCAGAAAGAAGACGAACACGAACACAGCAGTAGAGGTAAAGTCATTTAATTTATAGTGAAGTAAAGCTTTAGAAGCAAACAGATATTAACTTTAAAGATTGATCGAAGCATGCTATCGCGGGAACAGAAACACAGAAATTCAAGTCATCACGGAAGTTAAAATAAAAAGAACTAAGAAAAAAAAAGACCTCGAAGTGAAATCAATACTTGAACTCATCAACACTTGATAAAAAAAACATGAAAAGAACTTCACAAAATCAGCCAAACAAGCTAAGCAAACACTCAACAGAAAACTTTACGAAGAGAAAGAAGCGTAAAGCCGGAGAGAATTTCTCTTGAAACGACATCCGCAAACAAGGCGCTGAGCGCACGATGTATACTCGATACGATTTTGCAGATATTATGAGCGCAAGCGCGAGCAGAACACCGAGCAAATGTGAGGGCCTGAAAAGCCAAGGCGCATAAAAGCAGAGTTTTGTTTACAGCGCGGGCGTTTTAAGAGGCAGTAAAGCGCCGTGTGCCGGGGAGTGTGTCAACGCGTAGCCCAGACACAAGCACATCCCACGTGGCAGTAAAGCACTCGGCCCGCACCTGCAAGTGCATCATTAAGCCCTTAAACTCCACGTGTTTCTCCGGATTACGCGCTCCGCCCGACGTGCTCTCGGCAGCAGCGCGATGCGAAGCTTCGGTGGCTCTGATGCAGGAACAGGCATATCACACTACTGCAACACATCGTAATGCGCTACTGCAACACATCGTAACGCGCTACTGCAACACATCGTAACGCGCTACTGCAACACATCGTAACGCGCTACTGCAACACATCGTAACGCACTACTGCAACACATCGTAACGCACTACTGCAACACATCGTAACGCTACTGCAACACATCGTAACGCGCTACTGCAACACATCCTAACGCGCTACCGCAACACATCGTAACGCGCTACCGCAACACATCGTAACGCGCTACTGCAACACATCGTAACATGCTACTGCAACACATCGTAACACGCTACTGCAACACATCGTAACACGCTACTGCAACACATCGTAACACGCTACTGCAACACATCGTAACACACTACAGCAAGTTACGGCTACGATTTGCGCTTACGAATAGACGTCTCCACTTTCGACTGCAAATTGAGACATAAATTCATATAGATTCTTAGTAAAAAATGAGGTATATATATACTATGTGTATAACGAATTTATTTATCAAAGGCGTAAAGCTACCACTGAAGTGAACGCTCGACGCTCGGTGGGCAGGCATAAAGAAGTCAAAAGTAATACAGGAGACGACTCACAAGCAGCAAAACACGGGAACAGACGACGCTCTGTTTTGCTAAGATCCGGCAATACCAGACTCTCCTAGCTGCAATGGTACCACGGTGGTTGCACTGCCTCTACAGCAGTCAGTGCAAGCCATGCGTAATCTAGGCATTCCCATTCCAGTGGGCTAGGCATTCCCATTCTGCTGGGCGACCATATCGCTGACTCGGCCCAATTGCACAAAGCAATGGATTTCCAGGTCTCCCTCTGGACCGTAGCTGCCACGAAATGAGATGTAAAGTCGTGCATGTTCGTCTTGAGAACTTGGATGTCAGAGGAAACTTCCTGAATGAGCACAGGATCATAAGGGGGACAGATACCGATGTTATAGGCTCACACACCGAACGTAGTCACAAAATATTCAGGCGGAATATAGACCAAATATCGTGCGTGGAAACTGAGGCTCGGACACGGGATAAACTTGAACAAAAAAATGTTAAGTTGCTGCAAATGGTTGCCTCTCTAAGAAAAATGTAAAATTACGACTGCATGTCGTCAGGGGTCAGTTAATAGGAACACACATGTACTCAATAATAAAAAAGAACAAATTACCTCTGAGCTGATGAAGCATCAATGGGCTTGAAATCTGTAGTTAAATTCAACACGTTACCGCACATCAAAAAAATCATCAAATAAAGTAGGAGGAAAACTAACGAAGATATAACATTAGTAGTCAGGATCATAACTGAGATAAGCATGTTGCCAGGTACATCGGCTGCTAATGTGAGGGCCTCTTCAATTATAGGTGCTCTCGAGTTTGACTTGACCGACGGGATTAGCTAAAGCGGCCCATAGACGATCAATTTTATTGTCAATATAATTGACAATGATGAATATTGACAATTAAATTGATCGTCTGTGGGCTTGATTGACGACCGTCAATTAATTGACTTTGTAGGCAACAAAAATCTCGTCAATATTTTGAGTCAATAATATTGACAATTAAATTGATCGTCTATGGGCCGCTAAACATAGGCAAGAACTTACCCTTAAGTCTATTGCCAGCCTCTGGTAGAGAAAATAGGGGAATAAGATGGAGTTATTAAATAAAAAAGAAACTTGTTAGGACTTTTAGATACAGCTTTTAAATAAAAAGAATCTTGTTAAGGGTGAAAGAGGAATTTTTAAACACAAAGGATCTTTTCGTGGTGGTGCAAATTAAGGGTATCTGCGTTATTGACGCGTTCAACTCGGCATATTTTTTCGTTCATTTAGTACGAGCGACACTTCAGTACGCCAGCGTGGGGTCGTCTTCTTGCGACGACAAGGTTGGGCGGAAATTTTTTCCGAGGAGTAAATGCCCCACAGAATTTCGAGACAAGGTCAAGGTAACAGGCGCCATTTTACTGTGTACAGTACATATTGCACAGTTGTTATACGAGTACCATCTTTTACGGCACCAAGAAAACCTCCATCATAAGAAATATTATAATTGTACCATAGGCGTTCAGTGCGAAATATGCGACAGACAATCAGTACACAAAAAAAACTAGGAAATGCAGCAGTTGAACGCAGTTGTAATATAAAAACTAAGAAATGCAGCAGTTGGACGCAGTTGTAATAAAAAACTAGGAAATGCAGCAGTTAGACGCAGTTGTAATATAAAAACCAGGAAATGCAGCAGTTAGACGCAGTTGTAATATAAAAACCAGGAAATGCAGCAGTTGGACGCAGTTGTAATAAAAAACTAGGAAATGCAGCAGTTAGACGCAGTTGTAATAAAAAACTAGGAAATGCAGCAGTTAGACGCAGTTGTAATATAAAAACCAGGAAATGCAGCAGTTGGACGCAGTTGTTTACCAGGGTGTCCACGGCAGACTCGAGTCTGACGAGGACGTGACTTACGGTCACCGCTGCAGCAACAGGGTGGGCGAAATTTATCTGCGGCCCTGAGTTACGTTAGTGAGACAATCTCCACGACATTTAATACCAGTCACTGGCGAAAGAAAAATTAGCTAAACACCAAAACAATTCCCGCGACTTTAAGACAGAAAGAAAGATCATGACCAAAGCCACACGTTGCTCTATTCTTCAAAATATGGTAGATTGGCTTACGCTAGCACTTTTGAGGCATAGCTGAGTAATTTTTTATGGGAAAAGATCACAATAGATGCAAGTTTAAGCCTCACTAACCGCAACGAAGACGTCCTAAAGAGAGGAAGGCACTATTTAGTATGGAGTTAAGGGAACGCGGAATTCATGCACAAGGTGCATAAAAACAGAAAGTTTTGAAAGAAGTTTATGAAACAAGACAAAATTTGAAGAAGACAATAATGGATGCTGAAAAATAGTACAGCAGTGAAATGAAAAAAGATGGTCTGCAACAAAACAAAAACACTCTATTCCGGCAAAAAGAAAGGCATTCCTAACCTATAGCTCGGGACCTTACATATTTCCCTTGCGAGCGCTAATTCCAATACATACACGAGTTGTAACCCCCTGAGGAGTCAAAAGAGACAGTGGGAGGCAGCTAGCGCAAAGAGGACTAAAGTGACGCAATGCGACGGCGCAATCACGGGCACTTCGAACATCCAGGTCTGTGAATTAGAGACAGCATCACA
This sequence comes from Platorchestia sp. MABIK, assembly GCA_014220935.1. NCBI lineage: Eukaryota > Metazoa > Arthropoda > Malacostraca > Amphipoda > Talitridae > Platorchestia > Platorchestia sp. MABIK. The sequence goes on from JACJUY010001970.1 coordinate 100,156, forward strand.
AGCTCTTTTTACGTCCAACGCAGGCTGGAGGTGCGCAGCTTGAACTGAGTTACAACTCTCTCAGTCTCCGATCTGCCACTCCTCTGAGACCAAGCAGGGGCACGCTGGAGGGTCACTAGTCCATAGAGCTTCAATAGTGAGCGTCACATTCGTCAGAGAGAAGTGTCCATTGAGTGAGTCCTGACTTACGAGTCACAATTTATAGATCAAGATAGACACCGTAAATGCTAATGCCAGCAGATTGTTGGTAGCGCCGCAAACTTTCCAAGCGAGGTCAGCCAAAGCTGCACAAGCAGCATGGAAGTCCCAACGCCGCCAGAGTAATAAGCTCTGGTCTTCATCAAGTTCTATTCAAGCAAGAATGCATTCGCAAACGATAGAAAGTCTGCCAGACACAGTTGTGCGCAAATAAGATGTTTAAAACGTGGACGGTATTACTGAGTTCAAAAGTGTCATGGAATCAAAAGTTTATTCTTTCATTTTCTTGTACTAGGGGTCACTGAATGAAAGCTATATGAAAAACTTCCAAAGATGAAGAATCTCTTTGGATGGAATAATACACAATACATGTCAAAATTGTCGTTAGATTATTATTTTTAACGTTAAAATGACGCTCACTCATGAATAATAAACTCCGCAAGGTATGCTTTTTGCGACAGCTCTTTAATAACCTTTTTATTAAAATTATCTGTAACTTTCATCAGGGTTACAACCATTCACCAATCTTTCATCACTCCTCATTGGATGTTTCTTTTAGTGAGCGACTGTGTTTAGTTCGTTCATGTATTTCTTCTATGGTAAAGAATTAAGAGAGAAAAAATCTGGTAAAAAAAATTCTGGTAAAGTCTTGCAGTACACGGTGAAAAATAAAGTGCACATTAATAAACCAAATACTGTCATCGTCGGTTTGAAAAGAAACCTCCAACACCTTAATGAAAGTAACGCATTATTTTGTTCAAGTGTAAAAATCGCTCAGTCACTCACGGAACGTAGCTCTCAAATGTTGGAAAACTGAAGAAGAAGAAGGTGAAACAGATCCGCGAGAAGGAACCTGGAACTGAAGGGGACAATTTTTAAGCAGCACTTAACGGAGTCACTGAAATTGACATGAAGATGGGCTAGATAGGGTGTCACACTAGGTGGTGTGGGTGTCCCAGGGCTGCTAGAGAATTAACAGGATTATAAACTAGAGCGTGTCTTGGGAACGATTTGATTTCATAGAAATGAAATATACGATGCTATTGGATCGACACCGGCAGTCAAGCGCCGTGAGAAATTTGGACGAAAGGACGAGAAGTTTGGTGGATAAAATCATCAGGAGAGAGGAGCTAATCTGTTAAAACAAATATATTTCTAAAGAACTTCCAACTTTGCTTTGTCAGCGCTTCAATAAATGCAAAAGACCTCCAAGAACTTTGCTGAGAAAGCTTACCCTGTTATGTAACACATCCTGCAGATGTTGCACGCCTCACATAACAAGGAAGGTGCGATGCAACACACATCCTACAGATGGAGCACGCCTCACACAAGACGGAAGGTGCGATGCAACACACATCCTACAGATGTTGCACGTCTCACACATGATGGAAGGTGCGATGCAACACACATCCTACAGATGTAGCACGCCTCACACAAGACGGAAGGTGCGATGCAACACACATCCTACAGATGTAGCACGCCTCACACAAGACGGAAGGTGCGATGCAACACACATCCTACAGATGTTGCACGCCTCACACAAGACGGAAGGTGCGATGCAACACACATCCTACAGATGTTGCACGTCTCACACATGATGGAAGGTGCAATGCAACACACATCCTACAGATGTTGCACGCCTCACACAAGACGGAAGGTGCGACGCAACACATCCTACAGATGTTGCACGCCTCACACATGACGGAAGGTGCGATGCAACATACATCCTACAGATGTTGCACGCCTCACACAACAAGGAAGGTGCGATGCAACACACATCCTACAGATGTTGCACGCCTCACACAAGACGGAAGGTGCGACGCAACACACAAATGTTGCACGTCGTCTTGTAAGAAGCAAGGCGTCTCACCGCAGCCGGCGGCCGCAATCCACACAAGTTTGGTCTTGCTCTGAACAGGAATCCCTTCGCGCCGGTGAGGAGAAGAGCTCACTCCAAATCCCCTTTTAAAAGGTTTATTAGAGGCTTAAGGGGAGCTCGTGAAGGGCTTTAGGGATATTAAATGCTTATGACAGAGCCATGGATATGACAGTAATGAAACGATCATGGAAGGAAATTTTGAAGTAAAGGAGGTTAATGTTGCGGTGAGAGATGAGGCAATTGATTGGCTGGAGACCTATGGAAATGTTCCAGGTCGGCGCGAGAAGGTAATGAACGGAGACGCTGAAATGAGATGCAGAGTTACATATTAGCAAGCCTCTGCAATTATGAAGAACTGATTAGGGAGAAAGTTTCGAAAACTCACATTTTAAACATACTTTTAACCACTCAGACATGTACGGCAGTTAAGCGATGAATGAAAAACGTTGGTTTCAGAAGAAGTTTGAGCTTGCACGCTACACACAACTCTTTGAACAATGTGCACTAACACCTCACCCCAAATACATGAAAACAGAACAATACAGAAGGATAAACGACTTGAACGAACTGGAACTCACAAACGTGAAGCGTCAGCTAATGGCTCAGGAACGATAAAAATTTCCACATTTATGCAACTAACTCAGTAATAATCAGGTACCAAACTGTCATGTTAACTACAGGTCATTTAAAGGCAGGTAGCCCTGGAAAGTTAAGGTCATGTTAACTTCGAGGAAAGTTTAGGTCATGGAAGACCGCGCAACGGACGCTGCAACCCCCATCTTTGAGAGATTTATTTCAATTTAGTCATAAATTAGAAAATATTGTCCTCACACGCGTAAATGTGATCGCAAATGTGATCGCAAATGTGATCGCAAATGTGGTCGCAAATGTGGTCGCAAATATTGTCACAAATGTTGTCACGAAAGTTATCCCAACATTTTGGCATAAAATATAAAATGTTCTCTTAACATGATGAATTAAACTCTTCCCATCGCGGTAGTTCACGCATGGAAGCTGAAATAATTGAAGCCACAAGAAATGAAGCAAGAAAATAAGGGCCCACACACAGAAAGAGATGCCCACGCTGACATCGGTCCTGAGATGCGTGTGGGCCTCACGCAACATTTCAAGCCCGCACTAATGACCACAGCCCGCACCTGCTCCTGCTTCAGCAATTGAACACGTATTCACAAGTCGACGGGAGTAGAATGTAGCAAATAAAAAAAGGGATGAACATTTTGCGTAACGCGTCAGAAACTAGTAAGTATCCTCAACTGAAAGCAATAGCTTTCACAGAAGAAACTCCCAAGGCCACTCTGAGAATTATTTGCGATTAGCAAGTTCATTTTAGAATTCTTTATAAAGTACATCAAAAGTAGCTCAACCTATCATTGACAGCTAACGCAAATACTCTTTAAATAACGCGGACAAAATCATGCAGACCCAATTTCAAATTAGAAAGTGTCCTTAAAATACTCAATGAAGTTGGGTTAGTCACAGGACGTTAAACTATCGCGTCGACAGCACGTCGCCTCGCTGACCAAGACTGTTTTCCCTCGAGGAGCTGACATCAGGTCTGCCACTGACACTCGAAAAAAAGAGCCTGACATCAGCGAGCAGGACAGCACCAGTGAGAGCAGGACAGCACCAGTGAGAGCAGGACGGCACCAGTGAGAGCAGGACGGCACCAGTGAGAGCAGGACGGCACCAGTGAGAGCAGGAC
>JACJUY010001970.1:104006-122094 GCA_014220935.1 Platorchestia sp. MABIK
AGCACCAGAGAGCAGGACAGCACCAGTGAGCAGGACAGCACCAGAGAGCAGGACAGCACCAGTGAGCAGGACAGCACCAGTGAGCAGGACAGCACCAGTCAGCAGGTCAGCACCAGTCAGCAGGTCAGCACCAGTCAGCAGGTCAGCACCAGTGAGCAAAACAGCACCAGTGAGCAAAACAGCACCAGTGAGCAGGACAATACTCCACTACGGAGACAACGAAACATTCATCATCAGAGAAGCGTGAGGGGAGGAAAAGATTTGAAGAAGTTTTAGTCCCCGCCTAATCCTAACTTTCCCAAGTTTCATCACTTGATATTGCTACCTTCTTGTAGAGCTCATTTCTCTCGGCAGCTTTGGAACCAGCCGCTCATGAAGAAAGGAACTGAAGCCAATTAAAGTTCGTCCGTGCAGGGCTCTGAGAGACGGCTTATCTATCGCACAAACGGTGCCATTTCGTTCATATGAGAGCGTTCTACTTCGTAAAACGTCTCCAATCCAACTCCGTCAACGTTGTTTTACAGCAATCATTTTTCACGAGAGGTTCACGGTAGATTAGTTAAATTACGTAGTTTAAGCCTCCTTAAATACAACAAAGGTGTTCCACACAGAGGAAGAAGGAAAGGCACCTTTTAGTATGGAGTTCAGAGAACGTCAAATCTGTGCACAAGGTGTGTCCTATCCCAAGATCTTGTCATGAAGACAAGGTAAGAAGTAAGCTTATGAAACAAGATTAGATTAGATTATTAGTTAGTTCAAGCCTCCCTATCCGCAACAAAGGCGATACAAAGAGAGGAAGGAAGAAGGCACCATTTGGTATGGAGTTAAGGAACCGCGGAATCTATGCAGAAAGGGCATAGAAACAGTAAGATGAGAAAGAAGTTTATGAAACAAGATCAAAGTTTAAGGAGAAAGTAGTAGGTGCTGAAGAAAAATGGACAGCAGTGAACCGTAAAAAGATGGTTCTTAACATAACAAAAGCATTTTATTTCAACAAAAAAAGGCCTACCTAACTCTCAGCTCGAGCCCTTACATTGTCCCCCGTATGAAACAAAATGAAAGTGGACGAAAATATTAATAGAAGCTGAAAAACAAGACAGCAGTGAAGTGAAAATGGACGTTTCGTAATAAAACAAAAATCTATATTATATTTCAATAAACAGAAGACGTACGTAGCCTTCAGCTCGAGACCTCACATCTTCCTCCTGGGAGTGCTAATCCAATGAATACAATAGTTGCATCATCTGAGGAGTTTTACAAGACGTTTTCAATAGGGTCTCCACTTCCGCTCTATTAAAAATTTTAAAATGTGCTTTGGGGCAACGATTGATAACAGAGATGACAAGAGCGACTGAACCAAACACACGTAAGAGTGCAAGAATGGCGAGGCGTTTTACAAAATGCCCTTTAGAAAATTATTTTCTAAACATAGGGCAGTTTCACAGCGAGAAAAAGTTCGTTGGCACTGAGATAATAACATTATCACATTCAGTTAATAAACATTCCACACTTAAATTCACCGCATGAAGTAATTAGAACACCGTGGCAGAATTTTATTCACGGTGAACCGAGTTTTAGTGGCGAACACAGCAGAGCATCCAAAAAGTGTTTTACTGCGTTAAACCCAACGCCTTGGCACCAACCTGCCAAAACTACGATTGCATTTTAACTTGGAAATACTATCTAATGCCATGGCTAGTATGTTTACAATTTTTTTATAGAATAATAACAATGTTCAATTTCAAAATCGTGGCTTTTTGCCGACTGTCATGGATATAAAGATTTTTAGGAAATACGCAAAATTCTTTAATGCCGAAAGAGGCGGCATATCATTAATTACACACGAAGGTTATGCATCGAAAGATTTCATAATAGTCGATTTAAAAATTCTCAAACATTCAAACATTCTCAAACAGAAATGAAATGCAAGCCCAGAGGAAATAAGCTGATCGTCACACGTAACGCAGAACATTGTTTTGTACCGTAAGAGTCACATTTAACCAACAATGAAGGCTAGGCTTTGGTAACTATTAGTATAGTCGATTCCAACACATTCTCAAAAGTAACAATCGAATCGGAAACCCCAGAGGAAATAAGCTGATCGTCATACGAAAGGCAGAACATTGTTTTGTACTGTGTGAGGTCACATATAACGAACTATGAAGGCTAGGCTTTGATGAATACCATTATCGTCGATTCCAACACATTCTCAAACGCAAAAATGAATCGGAAACCCCATAGGAAATAAGCTAAACTCGACCGATACGGACGATGTGGAGTATATTGCCCAGTGGCAGAGCTGAGCGCATTACAGCAGTGACAGCAGCCACGGTGTCTCTCAGCTATCAAGCTGCGCCAGCGACATCGCGTCAGTGTCCAGTGTCGCGTCAGTGTCGGCGTTCAAACATTCTGCGTCGTCGCAGCGAAATATTCGGCAGCGAAGTTTTCGTTGATATGACCACGCCAAGCGCTATTTTTTCACGCAAACATCCTCAATTTTGAGCGTTTTTCAACCACATTAGAGCACAGAGCATCTCGTAATCTTGTTTTGGGCAAAAAAAGTTGGCACGAAGGTATATCGAAAACCAACAATAAACTCAGAAATTCACTTGAACTTAAAGCAAGGGATAACCTCAGAGATAGATATAGCAAATAATATAACAAATAGTCATTATTAAATGTTGACCACTCGCATCTCAGAAAGTATCACGATACAAAAAAATTTGCAACTCGAGGATAAAGCCGGCAATGTACTCAAGCGATGTCTAATTTAGTTAATCCTAGAGCACAAACCACGCGATCGGTATTACATCATCACAAACACTGGACTAATATTACCTAATTTTGGTGGACTGAAAACATTGCAACACGCAGTTATACACACGTACAAAATTACATGAGAAGTAACACTTCTCAACTCTTGCTTATTCTGGAGCAAAGTTACCTAAAAACTGACGCACTATAAGGGCGACGTCATAAAACTAAAAAACTAATAATAATTGAAAATTTTGACATCGATCAACATTGAGTTAGACAAACATGGTAGATCTGCCCAGATTTGCATTTTGGGTAAGTTGCTATTTTTGGCGACGAGAGATTTGCGCATTTCAATCGTCGATAAAGCAAATAAACACTTTTCTTGGATTTGAAAACTCTAAAAACTAACCAAGAAATTTGGTTTAATCAAAAAAGCAACTTCAGCGGAAAGATCAGGTAGTGCATCCGCGTGATGAGCAATAGCGAACTAATTATAATCAGCCAATTAGGGTCATAGGAGTAATATTTAAATTTTCCTGCTAGCAAAAAAATTACGAAAAACCAGAAAATCCCGATTAAAAATCTAAATAAAAACGTTGTAACCATAGATATATATTATAAAATATCAAGTTTGGAATCAAAATTAGAAATGCTGAATGAATTTCTACTGCAGTACACATTGGAGAACTAAAATTGATGATAGTGATAAAAATTGAAAATGCAATTTCCTACTTTTGAAATTGAGCTCTGTGCGAAAGATACTAATTTAAAATTTGTGAAGAAAGATAAAAATACAAAAATGTACCAGCACTCGCTCCTCCAAACGCAGGAAACCAGAACTTGATCTGGGCTAGATCCCGAACTAGAAGAATAGAGACCTCGTGAAAGCTTCAAAGCTTTAAATATAATTAGCAAATATTGACAAAAAAATACTGCAATGCGAGCATTTATTCCGAAATGAAAAAATGAATGAAATGATTTATTTTAAGTTAGTTTCAGCCTCACTACCACAAAAAAGATATTCACCTGCCACCTGCCGATGTCCTGCATCACAACGAAGGCTGAGACAAGGTGGGTTAGATTAGATTAGATTTTAGTTTAAGCCTCCCTAACCGCTAATAAAAAAGCGTTCCGAAGAGAGGAAAGAGGAAGAAACCATTTAATATGGAGATAAGGGAACGAAGAATCTATGCAAAAGGGGCATAGATACAGTAACAGTAAGATGGGAAAAAATTTTATGAAACAAGATAAAAGTTGAAGAAGAAAGTAGTTGGTGCTGGAAAACAGGGCAGCAGTGAACAGAAAAAACGTGGTCCTTAACATAACTAAAACATTTTATTTCAACAAGAAGAACGGCTACCTAACTCTGAGCTCAGGCCCTCACACACTGAGACACAGCTCCGTGAGGGCCTCACACACTGAGACACAGCTCCGTGAGGCCCTCACACACTGAGACACAGCTCCGTGAGGGCCTCACACACTGAGACACAGCTCCGTGAGGCCCTCACACACTGAAACACAGCTCCGTGAGGCCCTCACACACTGAGACACAGCTCCGTGAGGCCCTCACACACTGAGACACAGCTCCGTGAGGGCCTCACACACTGAGTCAGGAGGCCGATGTTCAAATACATTACCATGAACTCTAGAGAACGAGTCTCAACGGCAGCTGGTTCAGAAGTTCTCCAAAAAATGTCTAAAACAAGTCAAACTAGATCCGCTAAAAATTAATTATGATATCTAGACAAAAAAAGTGTGACCGTTGTGTGAAGCGAATCAACTTTCCCACTCCTTACTAAACCCATGCAATGACCAAAAAAATTTAATAGATTTCCATCAAAAAGCTATACACGAAAAGATGGTCTCAAATCTCATCCTTCACACGAGGTACGACAGTTCGAGAATAAAATGCTTCCTTACAGGAAACCCCGTGAACTGAAAACGTGTTTCTTTAGCCATGCAAAGATTTCCTCATTTACAGCGCCACAGTGGGAACCGAGCCAAAGATTTAGAGCAAAGAAGAGAGTAACTTCCCACGAACACTGCACAATTTCTGGACCATTTGTCAGAGTTTGCGTAGGCCTGAAGGTATACGAGGTTCCCCTCATGCTCGATAATTCCCCTCGCACGATCACATCTCGGCTCCCTTTCCTTACTTTGTCACCATGGCATCTGCCATCTCCATTCCATTAGAGGTCTACGATGCACCCACGAATGTTAAGAAAGCTCTTCTTATAATGAAATAGTATCCCTCAAGTCTGTGCTTACGAAATACCACGTTCCTAAGACACTAAACGAGTAATAATTCGAAGCAAGAAAAATTCATTCTCTGAAATATCGTTTCGAATCCAAAGGAAACTATGAACAGCTATTTCATTAAGAGCGCAATTTTCGCTGGCTCGATATTCCTTCGCTAAGAGTGAAACATGCGAGTTACATATTTTTTTACAAGCATTGTTCCATTGCAGTATAGGAGGAAAGGTAGAAACTCAAAGGAAACTCTTTTATGAAACATTAGTACACTCAAGATTGAGTCTAATTATCTCATTATCTCATATATGTAACATTGTTTTGACATAATTTTCATACTCATTACGTACTTCTTAACTGAGAACAATTTTGGAAAAACATGAAAATTTGCACTCCCAGGGCTTAAGTCAATTCTTTTAATATTCGTTAAGCCCACAATTACCGAATAATCAATTTTTTGTTGTTGTAATGCGAGCATTTGCTCCAAATTGAAAATGAATGAAGTTATTGAAAATCAATTAGTTTCAGCCACCCTTACTACAAAAAAATGAGACATTCAAAGAGAGGAAGGATGAAGGCACAATTAATTATGGAGTTAAAGGGAACGCGGAATTTATACACAAAGTGTGTTCCCGCACACGACCCCCCGTGCATAGAAATAGTAAGTTGAGAAGGAAGGTTATGAAGCAAGACATAAGCTGAAGAAGAAAGTCAAAAGTGCAGAAAAACAATGCAGCGGTGAACCGAAAACAGCTTGTCCTTAACAAAACAAAGAACATACGAGTATTTTCATTCAACAAAAAGATGGCCTCCCTAATTCTCAGCTCAGGACTTCATTTTTTCCCGCTGGGAGTGCTAATTCCCGTAGATACAATAGTTCTAGCGCCTTAAGAGGAGAAATTGAATAGCATACGACCGAAAATTCCTTGTTCGAACCCAGAAGACGTGCAGCCATGAAACAGTCAAAGAATCGATGAGATCCCGATGCATTATAGCGATGGTCGAAAAGATGCGTCAACGTTGACACACATAATTAGTGTCTTGTAGGGATCAAAATTATTGAAATATAAAATTACAGTCGAAAAAAAATGTTGACTCTGAATTTCAAAAAGTTACCTATTTTTTTGGAGGAGAGATACAAGCAAAATATAAAGTAAATAAGGCCATTAAAAACTTTAAACTTGCACTTATCATCCAAATGATGATACAATCTTCAAGGCAAACCAATGCGGTTGTAAGCGTGCTCTCGAAAAAGACACACCATCGATCACGAGATGAAAGCTCAACATCGGTCGAATCCATAATGAAGTAGTGGCTAATTTAATATTCCATAAATTTCTTAGGTTCTCCATTCAATACGCGGCTTTCGAATACAAAAACAAGAAACAGAAGAGCACGTCTGAGCTTCAGGAGCGCAGACACCCAGAGCGCCTTAGATAGGAGGTCGCAATATACAAGTTGTCCAGTGGAGCATCGCATGGTCTACAGCCTTCATTACCAGACGAATATGAGCAGTACATGACATCAAACGACAAACTTCAGTGCGTAAATAAGGGCGGCGGAAGAGTGATCTGACACAGACATTTGCTGGGAGCATTAGGGGTCGGCGCCGCTGACTTCCACACGAGACAAAGGCCTTTGGTCTAAAGGACCGCAAGTTCTGGGCCCCAGCAAAGGGTCAGTTAATTACCCGGCCTGTGAGGGAGACAACAGGAATCTTGAGAGAAGAAGAGGACAGCGAGAAAGGCCAAAAGTTGAAATGATCTCATCAGGAAAACAAGAGGGACAATAGATAAACGAAGAAATATCTGAAAAATTCACAAAAAATAAATGAACAAATTTGAATCGATCTCATAAGTAAATAGAAATTTAAAAGGTATTCATGAAGTTGTTGAAACTTGTTCACGACGGAGATATTATTAGCAGTTCATGTTTGGTTTGATGGTCCGTTTCCATCGCAAAGATGTTTTCACAGACGTAGGAGAAAGGACCATTCAGTACGGATTACGGAAAATGGGAAATCTATGCACAAGGTGTGTGCCCACGCAGGATACCTTGCACATAGAAACAGGAAGTTAGGAAGGAAGGAGAAGAAGAAAAGGCAAAGAAGAGATAGTAAAGAAGGTGGGAAAACTGAAAGAAGCAAAGTGGGCACAAAAAATAGAAGTCATAAAGGACTATCTATAGCTGGATAAATCGAGTTAACTGGTAAAATGAACTTTCAAATGAACGGATGCCGTCGTAAGTGTTAACGTCCTCGCTGGTGAGCCTGGTCTGCATTACTCAATGACGCACCAATTATAATTACATGTACGAGTACAAGTAACATTATCACACTACGCTAGACGGACTCCACTCCATGCAGACTGCTAGGAATGCGTTCAGTTTTAATTATGGCCTCAAACAATAAAGATCACAGATAAACCGTGGTAACTTTAACGGTAGTTGCGATGCAAAACGAGACAAGTTATTTCCGGCATGCCCTAAATCAAAGCATTAAATACACCCACTGCTCGGGAAGGATCTCGTGTAATAGAGGAGGCGAGGACACAAAGAGGATTGATCATTGGTCATCGTTGTAGTAGCGTTCAATAATCCCACGGGAATCAAAAAAGAATTAGGTAATTTCAGAAGGAATTACTTTTAGAATACCATACCCAGGATGTTCTTTGAAAAAATCAAACCTTCTGTAAATAACGTCGAAACAGGCAAGTTCTAGCACGAAAATGGTCTCCCATACAATCCTAAAACAAAATTTTGCATGATTAGATTAGATATTAGTTTAGGCCTCCAGTATCCGCAACGAAAGTGTCCCAAAGCGAGGAAGAAGGAAGGCACCATCAAGTATGGAGTTAAGGGAACGTGGAAGCAAAAGGTGCGTAGAAACAGTAAGTTGAGACAGAAGTTTATGGAAAAAGATTAAAGTTGAAGAAGAGAGTTGTAGGTACTTCAAAACAGAACAGCATTGAACCGAAAAAGAGGGTCTGTAACAAAACAAAAAACCTATTTTATTGTAATTTTAGGTGGGCAGTTCCACCTAACCTTAAGCTCGGGACCTCACATTTTCCCGTGAGAGCTTTAACTCCTATAGATCAAATAGTTTCCCCCGAAAAGGAGTTTTTTGTATGAAAAATGAATTAAGTAATTGCAATACTGAACACAATCAGGAGTAAAAACACTGACTGCTAAAACTAAGTCTACGGAGTCAAATGTAAAATAATGATAAGAAAATGGTAGAATTTACGTCGAAATTAAAAGGAAACTAGTACAACCTCATTCCACTAATTTTAGTAGCCCATGAACTACACATTTGTATATTGATCAGAAAAAACCTGCGCGTACGACGCACTTTCCAATTAAAGCACTTCGTGCGCCGCAACAATAGGGGAAATCATTTCCAGGTTTCAACCCAAAGAAATTGTTCGAGTTCTTCAGTTGTTCAAAATAACAAGAATCGATAAAACGGATAAAGGATTTACCTAATTTAAACACGTGAAGAACTTGAACAAAGGAAAACCCTGTATAATTTCCAAAAAAGCGTCAAGTATTTAGTTAGCGCAAAAGGAGGTTAGGTCGGCGGGCGACCGAGGGTCCGTCGTCCCGTGGGCGCTTTGAAGTTGTGAGGGGCGCCGCCCTCGCGAAATTAGGGGGCGCCGTCACGAATACCGGAGCAGCTGGGGCGGCCGTGTGGTGCTCTGGTGTTCGTGTGGTGCTCTGGTGTTCGTGTGGTGCTCTGGTGTTCGTGTGGTGCTCTGGTGTTCGTGTGGTGCTCTTGTGTTCGTGTGGTGCTCTGGTGTTCGTGTGACGCTCTGGTATTCGTGTGGTGCTCTGGTGTTCGTGTGATGTACTGGCGTTTTCGGGCCGTGTTCACTAGCCTCGCACAGCAGACAGAACGCAATTTGTAAGTTTGCGAATGTGTAGCTTTTAAAATCATCAAAAAATTTGTAGATCGTAGAACTTTCCTAACAATCGCAAAGAACCAAGCTCTTCATTGAACGTTTTTTTAGGACCTTTAGCTCTTGAATCTATATAGGCAATTTTATGCTTTGTAAGACAAAAGGCTCGCTACCAAGGCTACATTGGGAACAATATGTATATTTTAGGGACAACGTTCGTTTTATTTATCATACAATGAAGGTGAACTGAACCCATACTATACACATTCTAGTATGCTTCAGCCATACGATGTCATTTCGTCCGTAGATCATAAGAAATATAAGAAGCTGAAGTAATTTTCATACTTTAAAGTGAGTAATAAACAATAGAAAAGGAAGCTTACAAACAAAATTGTCCACAAAATTTGTTAGGAAAAAATTTGGTTTCTATTTGTGTGAAAAAATGGAAGTTATGCAGAAGCTTTTCAATTTAAAATCTGAATTTTTAGCAAATTAGAATTTCAGTTAGATGGCATAGCCGTCAAAAATAATTCATTTTTCCGTTTTATTTGAAACCTAAACAAAAGAGCCAGTAAAATTTTAGCATTATACTCAAGATAATTACATAGGAGCTAAAAAGGAAAATTATAGCGTGATACCAGATTTTATTTTGCGAACTTGAGCTTTTCAGAATCGCTCCTATTCATTTTGATAGACAAAATTAAGAACTGCATTTAAACTGAAATAAGCATTCGACGTTGATTTTGAAATTTGGGATGCTGCTACGTGTCTGAATTGAAAATATCCGTTGTGGCATTTGCGCCTCAGTTCCAAAGTTAGTCACCATGCTATAGCGATGAGAAGTATCGAATGGATTATCAGAATTATATAAATACATCGGTAGCCCAAAAGGTTGAACACAAATAATGCAGGATAAAAGGTAAACATGGCCTATACATGAAACTTCTTCATGATCGAGCTAGGACAGCTTCTTCCGTGAAGAAGGATCGTTTCCATAAAATACGTCTCTAGCACCAAATGAATAACCGTCTTAAAAATGAACGAAGTAGACCAAGGATGCCGATGTAAAATTCATATTAAGCCAAGATATTGACACTCCCAAAAAGGGTCAGGCAGGTAACCAACAGCGCGCATGAACCGAACAGTTTTCCCGTCTCAGCCAGGCTCGAATTGGCGCATATTGCAGCGCTTCCTAAAGTATGACGGAAATGGTGCCCCGCAGTCACGTCGGTTTATCGGTGCTCAATTTTTAGGGCGAGACCCAAAGCATTTTTGGCCAGGAGGTAATTCGTATTCCCATCAAGATGTTATAAGTGGAGGACATCTTGCCGCGGGCTTTTTCATTCCCTCCCGGGCAACTTCTTGGCCACCAAAGGCCACAAATTGCTATCCCACTTACATTTTTGATGCCCAGCCTGCCTTTCTGGCCGCAACATTTTCTGCCCAGAAGCCAAAAGGTTCTCGGCGACATCAGTTTGGCACTGGGACGTGAATACGAACTTTCTCCCACTCTAACTTATTTTTCCCATAAGAATATGGTGGAATTCTTGTATTCGTTCTTTAGATATTCGAGTTTCACACATAAAAATAAATTCAACTGCAGATCGTTATTCTATGTTTAACTCGAAAAAAAAACACTTATTTTAACACATGTACAAATGACTGATCATAAAAATTTGAATCAATCAACATTCAGCAACACTCTTTCAAATAAGTTTAAGGGCACATCAATGCAGAGTAAAATTTTCGAGTATTTGTTCTCTTAGTCGCCTAGCGGCTGATGACAGTATAACGCTCAGAGCTATGAACTCGTAAGAAAAGTCAACTCATCGCAAGAAAACTGGAGGAGATTATATAAGTTAGTTACAGCCTCCCTAACCAACACAAGTGTTCCAGAGAGAGGAAGGAGAAAGACACCATTTGGTATGGAATTAAATGACACCTCCGGTGTGTCCTCACAAAAGTTCCCCTGCGCATAGAAACAGCATGTTGGGATATAACTTCATGAAAGAAATAAAAGTTGAAGAAAGTAGTAGGAATTAAAAAACAGAGCAGCAATGAACTTAAAACAACAGTTCGGAACCACACTAAAACCTTATAAAATTTTAACAAAAGCCCTACCCATTCTTCTGCTCGTTACCTCATATGTTCCTCCTGGGAGCGGTAATTCCCATAGATACAATAGTTATGTCCTCCAGAAGAGATGCATGTATTGAACTTTATGATAACGTTTGCTTAACATGAGGCTTCTAGAATTAAAAAAGATCTAATCTTTCTTTTCAGGAATACTTATGAAATTAAATTCAAAATTAGTCAGTGTCACCGTGTGGCATGACTCAAGGTAAAATTTGAGAAACAGAACAACGCTAAGGAACTTAATTACTTTTTCAGTTATCTCGTTTTCGTGTTCTGGCGTCTGCTTAAGAAAATTATCAACATATTGTTTATTGAATACTAGGCTACAAAAGTATTTGTAGAAAGTAATAAATATGGGGGAGTAATAAAAGTAATACATGGGGGATGGCCATAAGTCCATCCGCCATATCACTACATTAGAGGACTCACAGGCGCTAAATGAGACTAGCCGCCTAGAACGAACTGTCCACACGGTAAGAAATGACCAACGTTACCTATAGCTACATTGGAAAATAAGAGCCATCCGAGAAGAGGTCTGTATGGAGGGCAACACGAGCATTATTAAGGGCACAAGTGGAACACAGCAGTCACTCGAAAAGAAGTGTCCATAAGGCGCCGCTATCAGGGAGCAAAGAGCCCCTCACAATCAGGCGCTCGCCAAGAAGTCGTCTGTTTTCTTATCAGCGCCCTAACTCCCGACCAGCTCAGCTACTTCCCAGCACGCCGAGATTTACGGACTGCTCTCAAAACAAATGTCAAATGGCATCACAGAAAAAGAAAATGATTGTTTCCAGGTAGCTAACGGGAAACGAGGGAGCAAAGGATGGAAGAGGGAGTTTGCTCATGGGGGAAATGTTTCCTCACAATTTTGGATTTAATCATTCAATGATCGGCCTCAGTAAGTTTTTTTTTGGAACAACCGAGGGTTACGGTGAAGGGCAAAAAATTTTCAGTTAGACCTAAAAAAATTTTCGTAGGTTATAGCTGTTCTCTGCAGTTTGGACACAAACAGATAGGCTCGAGTGGGCCTTGATAATGCACCACGTCGCTTCAACAC
Organism: Platorchestia sp. MABIK; assembly: GCA_014220935.1. Taxonomy (NCBI): domain Eukaryota; kingdom Metazoa; phylum Arthropoda; class Malacostraca; order Amphipoda; family Talitridae; genus Platorchestia; species Platorchestia sp. MABIK. The sequence goes on from JACJUY010001970.1 coordinate 116,103, forward strand.
AGCGATAGAATTATGAACGTTTTCACGGAAAATCAAAGATAAGGAGCAATTGAAGCATCCACCTTATGTTAAGAATTTGAATGCCAACTTTTAACAGTATGTAAATGTGCAGGAAAAACAGTATTATCTACATGTGTACTGATACAGTAAGAGAATGAAGCCAAGCCGAGGGAAGTGAATGCAGGAGAAAAGTAATGATATGTAAAGCGTGATTGGAGCGAGTGATGATCATTTGCAATAAGTCAACATCCACGAGCTGACCTGAGTAGTAAACATGCATTTGCGTTAGTTTCCAGAGAAAACTGAGCTCATAACAGATTCCAGTAATTAATCATAGATCGAACTATAGTACAAACGAAAAGTAGCGCTGTAGTTAGTGGCCGAAATAAATTCACCAGAAATTAGTCAGGTAAAAACCTTCCATTTCTAGAGGGACCACTTCAAAACACACTCAAATTTAGAAACAATTAAAAGTAGCTAGGATAAACTCGTTCATCGGGGCATTTAGCATTAGAGAAATAGATGATGAAACTCAATTTTGCTCGCTTCATCACCTCCTAAACATAAATTCAAAGGTTGTCTTTCGTGAAAATAAAACTTCCACCTTATGAATTTTGTGAAAATCGTCAGAATCAAATCAGAATCGTTCAAATCGTCATAAATATCTCTGAAGCATCAATGTTATAAGATTGTAAGCATCACTATCGGGAGAGATTACTAATCTGGAATGACAGATTACAATATTTCTTGTCACAAAATTAGAACGATGGCAAGACCACGTTGCAGCCTCTGTTCAGCATACAAAAGCACACATTCCGTGGCCACAGCCTTTTGACACCACGCATTCTAAGGCCCAAAAATTGGACATCAAACTTCAAGATGACAAGAGAGGAGGTAGGGTCGGAAACGAACATCCGATTGAGTTCAAAAACCTGGCCAATCGTCGGCGCTTTTCCGTCGCCCGAGGTAACGCGTGATTGGCTGGAAATTCACTCTTGGAAAATGTGCCAAAACTTTGGAACGAGGAAATTAGGTCGGCGCCCAAAAATGTCAACACGAGTTTTTAGAGCGACAGTTGCTGAAACGAGGGCGATCTCTACGCAAGAAAAATAAAGAGTCGGGCTATTTTTTGGGGAATTATCCCTAATTTCAATACGAATGAGAGGACCAAGTTTGCTATCGGCACTAATGATCATTTCAGGAGGCTACTTGTGATCACATGTGTGTTAGAGATATGATGTAAAAATATCGAATTTAAAGGCGATCAAATTTATTCGGAAAGAACTTGACTTACGCTCGGAAATGAATGCAGAACTTCAACACGATCGTCAGATGGTTGTAAAAGACTTTACTTACTGATGCAAGTTAGGCAAAAATGACACTACCTCAACATGGGCGCATGAGCAATTAGAATGCTACAATTAAAACAATTAGATAAGTATCAAAAATGGAAAACTAATAAGGAATGAAAATTAGTAAGGGATGAGTGAGCTTTTTTAGTGCGATCGAACCGTAGGAAATGAAGGGAAATGTGAAAATGAAAAGTTACTCTCTTTTCAAACATGATGCCAGTAGGTGCAGTGGCGGGCTGGCACCTACTTGCAGACCAGCATGTTTTGAGGGTAATGCTTTTGGGGCAGAGACGATTCTGAAGACGTGTGAATATTTAAAAAATAATGCACGAAATTAACAAGAAAAAGCCTTTTGCGGTCTCTGCGTAGTTAAAAAAGAAGAAATGAACTTGATTTCAACAACGACGAGTCGCATGTTCAGTGCAGGCTGGTGTTATGACAGAGTTGAACATTTATTTGTTGCAGAAGTAGAGGAGCAAGTCACACCACTCAGGCATTCAAAGTTAATTAAATGTATAACTCTACTTACCATAAGAGGGTCGATGTACTTCCCTCTCACTATCTATCTCATTCGAAATCCATGACTACAGTGTACGTGTATCCGAAACATGATGCGAGTTGTACTTACATGAAAGGTACATGTTGAGTACGTGTCGAATACAAGTTTGAACTGACTTTAAATTTACACATGTACTGAAAAGTTCATACATACTAAATTTGAAGGAAGGTCGTTTGTTCCAGATATGGCATCATCCAGGATTATGAATGGAGTACGTTGGTGGTATTGCACCTAACACTTGACAGATGAGGTAGTAGTTCACACTAATGTCGAGATAATAATGAAAAATCTACGCACTCGCTTGAAAGTCATTTAAAAGAGGTTCATTTTTTTTTAATTGTAGAGCACACAGATAGTCGACTCTTACTAAAGGCTGAATCAAACTGCCGTATTCAAGTATAGTGCGATACCCAAAATGTAAAAAGGTAAAATTTAGCGTTATGAATACGAAGCTGAACTTCGATTAGATTGCAAATTAATTTTGGCCTCCCTGACCCCTACGAAGGTTCTTCAAAGAGAGGAAGGATGAAGGCACCATTTAGTATGGAGTCAAGAGAACGAGAAATCTATGAGCAAGGTGCGTTCAGATATAAGATCTCTCGAGTACTGAAACAGTGAGTTGAGAAGGAAGTTCATGAAACAAGATAAAAATGAAAAGAGGGAGTATGCAGTAAGAGCTGAAAAACAGCACAACGGTGAATTAAAAAAAATATGGTTCGTAAGGAAACAAAAACCTATTTTATTTCAACAAAAGGAATGCCTACCTCACCCTTAGCTGGGGACCTCACATTTTTCTCCCTGGGAGTGAGAACTCCCACAGATACAATAGTGGTATGCTCCTGAGGAACTGAACCTAGAGCAATGCTCCAAGCCTGGCGTGCAGTTCGACACAGGTGTAGGTTCCTAGTCGAATTTATCTCCTAACATGTTACTTGAATACAAGACCGTCAACGCATTGCAATACTTTCAAGACACGTGTGTATTTAGAGTTGAATATTTCAGTATTTTTGACAAGTGTTAAATACTTCACTGAAGACGAGCAATGGAAGATGGGCCAGTAGTACCCTTGGAAAATCAAGCGAGCTAAGCCATATTTTTAAATCCGTCTTTTCAATGTGGGAAAAAATACGCAAAGTGCGGCACTCCCAGCATGATGATGCACAAGCACTGCAGCGCTCCCAGCACGCTGGTGCACAAGCACTGCGGCGCTCCCAGCACGCTGATGCACAAGCGCTGCAGCGCTCCCAGCACGCTGATGCACAAGCACTGTAGCGCTCCCAGCACGCTGATGCACAAGCACTGCAGCGCTCCCAGCACGCTGATGCACAAGCACTGCAGCGCTCCCAGCACGCTGATGCACAAGCACTGCAGCGCTCCCAGCACGCTGATGCACAAGCACTGCATTTCTCCCAGCACGCTGATGCAAAAATTGCCAATATTGCAGTTTAACTCTTCATACGAGGCACTGTCGTCATTAACTGAATGTATTAGCCACAAAGCCTGCCTGGGATTGGCTTGACAATGATTGGCATTACGAGCCGATCGAGCAGTGCGATGGGTCTTACAAAAACTAATTTTGTTTACTTGAAACATGAAATAGGGCAATTTTAATGGATATCCAATAAACACCCTCCTACAACACAGCATGTGTTAGAGTTATCATCAGATGAGATAGACTGAAACTGGTAAACTCGTCCTCACAGCGCAAGTCATTCAAGGGCTCGTAATTCGAGCGAAGTTAACCAGCTTCAATCGAGAGCAATTAAATAACAGCATTAGCTTCGCAGGACAACTTCCTGCAGAGTTTGTTAACGAAATTAGCAGGCAACTCGAGAACCAAAAAAATCTCGCGTCCCCCCAACGAAACATGAAAAAAGATTCAGCAAATGAGGGTCAAGAGGAAGATTTTGCCTCCAATTAGTTTTACCCAGCTCTGACATTTGCAACGAGGCTAAACTGACGGAAAAGAAAAACATCATAATTTTGACAAAAAAGTGGAGTTCTTTGAAGTATCAAAAAACTTTTTGAATTACACGGTCTGTGCACATGGGCAAAATGATGACATGCAAGACACGGCCACGGCATAGAAGCAGCAAAGATGGTGGACGCAACAAAGGGAGGGTATGAGTATTTGATAATAGCATCTAAGACTCGAATTGAGAGTATGAAAATAGAGGGCATGGAAGCAGCAAAGATGCAGAGCAACATGGGGATGGTATGTTTATGTTATAAGAGCATCCTAGACTCGCATTGCGAGTAATTTGAAGAGGGCACGTGTTACACATCGATGCCGGTCTTGCTCGAGAACACTGGTAAACACATCTCTGGATATTTTCGCCGAGAAATAGGTGTGAGCTAAAGTTGGTGAATACGATGAACAGCCTCCAAAATTCAATTACTGGGAGCATAAGGCAAGCACGTTCGTGCTCAATTGCTCGGGATGCAATCTAGCTCCATCTTGCCAGCACCATCGAGAACGAATTCAAGCGGAAACTGCATCAATGAAATGGAAATGCCAAGATGCTCCTCAGAGTAATCGGCCGCAAGCGAACGGGAATTGAAATTGACGGGTGCAGAAAGGGACTGCAAGCCTTCCATTCAAAGCAACCTGAATATGGGAACACGACCTTGATTGCGCTTGACTTACACAAATACCAGAATCCCTCTCACAACACAACGAAAATCAATTAGAAGTATGGACGTTAAACAAAGTATACCATTTCAAGTAATAGTCCTTGCAGTTCAAGTAACTATGAACGGAGATAATAAGAGAACATCAGCATCTGCGTCCAGGTTCGCAGTGCAAATACGAGTACATCAATTTCCCCCATCACATGCCCTGCTGCCGGTGGCTTCTATTAACTTTGTAGCGCGATACCCGTAGTATGTTACAGGTTACCAGCGTAGTGCACGATCGGTTTTAATCAGTCACAAGGAACAATAAAATTACACACGCGCGTTAGATGAAGTGAGTTCTACGCAGAAAATAGAACACGCCCCCCAGCTGAACCAGCCACAAGCACCTAACTTCTTAGCCTTCCAGAGAGGCGGTAGAGGCGCAATAATTTGCAGCAATAGGGCCAACTGCTGGAATATTCTCCTGAATGGCTCGGCAGGCGCCTTTCAAGCATACTCTACTGCAAAAATATGCTCTCCTGCAGAAGTTTTTTGATGCTAGACTTCTGGGAAAAGATATATATATATAAAAATACACACATGGGATACATAAAAGTCTGTACCCTAGCAACTATGATGCTGTTGATAACTCGATATTTTTGCACGAAGCTGACATCGAAGTTCTTGGAATGAAGACGAAGGGAGAGTCTTGCCTGATGATTCATACAAAATTCAATCGATTTTTTTTCAGGACAACAAACAATGTTTTTTATGCTTTAAAGAAAAAACCTTTGAGAACATGAAAAATGAAGGCATTGCTAGGCTGTGATAAAAAATAAGCACCATATAGGAATAAGCGCAGCTACATCTATTGAAACAGAGCTTCAGCTTCTCATCAGACCCATCCTGATCGTCAGCGTTACACATACGCCTTGCTTTCCTTTTTTCATCCCCGACCTGCTTAACTCTTCACGAAGTGCTAACCGTAAGCACATCTCCATTTACACTTTGATGTTTTATTTCACCGCGCTCTAATTTGTGTCAACTCATCCTGTCTCGAACGCATGGAAACAGATCAGAAACGTTACTCAAAATGAAACCCTAAAGGAGAAAGAGTTGAAATCATCACGACTGGATAGCATAAACTGCCATCGAACCAAGGACAGATGATCACGAGAACCACTACTATCGCGAGTACGTAAGGCGATACAGGCAGCGGAGGCAGAATAATCGCACCAGCGCAAGGTAGACCCGCGCCATGGTAGCGCTGCCTGCTGTGCTGAGGCAACGCGGCTTATTTGGTGTGATGAGGCGACTCCCTCCGCCTCACTGCCTCCCACGCCTCAACACCTCCGCCTCACTGCCTCCCCCGCTTCAACACCTCCGCCTCACTGCCTCCCACGCCTCAACACCTCCGCCTCACTGCCTCCCACGCCTCAACACCTCCGCCTCACCGCCTCTCACG
>JACJUY010001971.1:0-52586 GCA_014220935.1 Platorchestia sp. MABIK
ATGACTTCCACACACACTACTGCTCCATGTCTCCCACACACACTACTGCTCCATGACTCCCACACACACTACTGCTCCATGACTTCCACACACTACTGCTCCATGACTTCCACACACTCCACACACTGCCCCACGACTCCCACAAACTATATAAATCCTTCACTCCCACACAGTATGCCTCCCCAGCAATCCCCACGCTCCCCAGGTGTCCCCTCCCATAATTAAGATGGTTTATGGCCGCACTAATTCCCTCCACAGTTTTTTGCGGGCTCATCTGTCAGCACTCTGCTCTCAGATATTTATTTGGACAGCAAAACAAGCCATGTATCCTGTTAGCTGCCCTAACGATCCCGCCATTGCCTTCACGCACGAGTAAAGACGCCAAATTTCTCCTTGTGAACAATTCTTTCACCGGCAAAGCAGACAAATAGTATTTGATTCCTTAAACGCTTGTGTCCAGGTTATGATAAAAGGGCTGGTGTACTGCGTGTTGATGAAATATGTGAGTTTAGCATCTGAGTAAATTATTTCAGAGCTTATTTGCCTTTCTTGATGAATGTTTTGGGTTTTTATTATGTTTGAATTATGCCTACGAATAACGTAGTGAATTACATAAAGCAATTAAAAAAGGCTTATCAGAAGTGTGTGATGTTTGGTTGGATGCTTCATAGCTTCGATCACTGCTCACTTTTTTGGTGGAGTACATGCGATACATGTCACTCATGACAAAGTCCTCCCATTGACAACGAGCAAAAGTCGTTGACAACCACGAACGGTGGTTGATGAAAATAAAGATTCGTTGACTTAAAACAAAAATTCGTTGACAATCACGAAGGTTCGTATAATACAACAAAAAATCGCTGTCAACAACGAAGTTTCGTCGGTAAAAAGGAAAATTCGCTGACATCAACGAGGATTCGTTGAGAAAAGGAAAGATTCGTTAACCAAAAATAAGATTCGTTGACAAAAAGACAAATTCGTTGACAATTACGAAGATTTCATCTGTGAATATCTGAATTTCACAAGAATTTGGTGTAACATTTTTTATTTGGTAACTTTGATAATTTTCTATTTCTCGAGAAAATCGCACAGGAAATGAAAAGCTGAGAATAAATTAACACTCATAAATTCGGACACATACACATTTTCCCGACAAAATATATACTGTTTTCATGAGTGAGCATAATTTCCGTCAGATCATTTTCAACAATACCTGGAAATTTTTGCATATTTTCAGTACTTTATTTTAAATTGTTTTACAGTACACCTAAAAGGTCTGGGAAAATATATGTTTTACACGGGATTGTAAAATTTCACTTATAGCATCTCGAAATTTCTTACAGCTATTTGAGTTTTGAATGAATTCATCGACTTGCAAATTAGAGTGCAAGTTTAGAAAATACCTTCCGAAATACATCCTGCAAAGGGAACATCCTTCACAAAAGTTTTTCATTTAATTGCTTCAATGCCATTTTTCAATATGGACCAGATCTGAATTTAACGTTAAAATGTTAAATGTTGCAATAGAAGTTAGTAAATACCATTCCAATAAATTAGTTTGCTGTATAGTCACAGAAATAAGGGTAGAAATGTCAGAGCATTATTGAAAATAAATAAGCGGTTCTATATTAACAGTTACTTTTTCAATTGCCTAGATTCGAACAGAAATAAGAGTTAATTCAACGCTGGAGTAATGTTCCCAAAGCCCATGGAATAAATGCACCCTGCTTCCTCCACCTCTCAGTAAGACAATAGTGCAATTTAGACCTAGCGATTCCTTGGCTTCTTGAGTCCGGTATCTAGCTCTTGGATTCTCATTTAAAAAGGAAATAATCTGGTATGCGTTCAATAGTGGGTAGTTCGAAGTATAAAAATGGTAATGAAGGCAATCACTGAGTAGCAATCAAAATGCTATACCATCTTAGTACATGGCAGAGACGTTTCTGTCGTTGTAGTTTAAAATGTTTACGCTGCAATTAATTTTGGTCCTATGTTCTCATAAAAATGCTGACAACAGATAAGTTAAGCAATGGACTTACAGTCCTTTTTTGGAAAATACTTTAAATGAGAAATTCATGAATTTTCACGATGATGGTCTCGGTAATGATAATTTGGAAATAATTTTAGACGGATTGGTGAAATCCATCTTCTTCGCAGACCCCTTTACGTATGAGCCTCGGTCGTAGCAACGTGGTATCCAAGAACATTAGCAATGTTCCACTTCAATACAGTAACCAAATGTACCCTAAATGGGTTGCATTCTATGATTTCACAGAAAAGGCAAGTGAATGTCTACACAGGAATAACTGTAAGCCTTTAATTCTCTAACATGCGAGTCAAACTCTGCTCTGCGCCTCATAACATTCCCTGAAATATGGTCCACGTTCTCCCACAACCCTGCAAAATTGCAAACCTAGGATTTTCAGGAACAACATGCGAAATTATTTTAAAATATCAATAATACAAAAATATTTCAATGTCCTCTTATAACATCTGCTTTTGCATCATAATGTCTACAACTGTCTCATAATATCTACATTCTCATTACCCGCAGCCGATTCTTAACTTCGAAAATGCTCTCATAAACTATCCTTGCGCCAATTGTTAAACCAGACAACCTTGTTTTTATCTGTTTTCGTAGGGACATCTTACTTACTTCCTTTAAGTCGTTAGCTCTAACACATACTCGTCTCACGCCACCAACAATTTATCAACTATTTGTATTATTTCATTGACCCTTCATGACTTTGCTCTATTACAACCTCCATCATCACAACTGTTCACACAAGAAATGCGTCATGTTAAACACTTCCAAAGTCTGAACGCACATCAAAATACTCTGTCAAAATCAACATCGGACCAACAACAATCATAAAACCTTCATAATTGGAATTAATAATACGAAACCTGCATCATGTCAACTATTCTTCCAAAACCTGTGGCTCATCAATTAAAAACAGTCCATTGTGAAATCTGCAAACTACATTTTCTGGACATGATCTATATACATACAACATACCGCTGCAAATTTTACATTTTGAATACAAATTATCTTCCAAGATGAGTAACTTGATGTCTATGTTGGCATGAGAAATATTAAAAGATTAGGAAATGTAGTTCTCATATGTATGGTGCTCACATAAAACACATCAAACTTTCTGGGCTGCATTGAACAGGAGCTGTTCTCACTTGAACACCACGCTCATCGACTGTATCACATGCATATAGGGCATTTACAGTAAACTAATCGTTTCACAATCTGAAGACGTTCAGCACCTCAGGATAAAAAATGAAATGAAAAAAACGTCAACGGGAATAATTGTGGGCTTAATCGTTTTCAAGGCTTTAGACTTGGAAAAATTTCATTTGATTTTTCAAAAAATTCGATTTTTTTGCGAACTATTGTTTAAAATGTAACATCAAATTCGAAGAACAAGTTAATTTTAGATGAAAATCCTGCTCTGACTTCCTCGTAAAAAATATGTCGTAGCTCTTCTACGGCATAAGCTTGAAGCAAGTTACATGAGGTTATAATTAGAAGTTATCCCGTACGTTTTACCCCTGACATGGAGCAAAAAAGCCAGACAAGGCGTGCGGCTCATTAGCATGGAGATGCGATGAGAGCTGCAGAGCTACCGTAGCCTTTGCCGTGCCTCCGAGCCGCCTCTTTTATTGCCCGCTGGTAACGCTATACCCTCAGAGATGCTGCTCAGGAATCTATAACTTCAGGAAACGAGGTAAACTGATCCGTACTATAGTTATTCTAGAATTTAAAAATAAAAGTTAAAATCTCTATTCATTCTCTTGTCAGCATGAATGAAGGGGTTTTTGAGACCCAATTTTTGAGCGCTTGGCCGCGCATTGAAATCATAATTGAAACTTAACGTTTGAGACATTCAGTAATTAAGTCCGAAACTCTCAGCTTCTCATGACGGTTAGTGAACGTAAATCTGCAAATGAGCAGTGGGAGTAATTTATAACTGATAGGAAAAGGTTTCTATAAGCACACTCATATCACACAATTATGCAGTCTTATTTTAGTTAGAAGACAATTATGGGTATACCAGTAAAATGCTTTTTTCGTACTCAAATGCCGAAACACAATCTCGGAGGCAATCATTTTTGCATCTTATTTCGATGAGCAGATGATGTTTGTAGAGGAACGCAAAAAAATCAAATAATTTTTTCAGATTTCAGCGTATTGTGAAATTATAAAAGTGCATTTTTACGAAAAACTAAAGTAAAAGCGCCCGTCTGAGCAAAATGGTATTTTAAAATTGATAAAAAACTAAACTTCAAGAAATGAACATCCAACGTTGCGATTTCAAACGAAACAAAACATTTCCGATCATAAGCAGTTTATCAAAAACAGTTTCGTTTCTAGACTGGTAATGTCGAATTTCAGTTTTGCGATCGTACACCATCCGATATCGGTTGAAAAACGTAGACTTCAGTGCTGAAGCTTTCATTGCTGACTCAAGTAGTGCAGTGCTTTTAAATGAGAATTATCGTTATTTCAAACAATGAAATCATGGCCCCAATTGTAGATTAAAAGCAAAATTAGGGATCCTTTTTACCAAGTACACACAAGATCTCCGTTCAACAGCTGAACTGAGGCCAAGCTTCACGAGTACGCGTAGAGTATATCGAGTGAATCATGCACATCGGTTAAATATTCGCAGTGTCAGTAAACTCTAGTTAATTTTTGAATTGGTACGATGCCAGGTGAATTCTTTTCAGCAAGTCTAGGTTGCTTTTGCATAATACATTTTCAGTAAAATGAGTATAATGGGGCCAGAGAAGTTTTGTTTTTTCCACCACAAAACTCAGACACATGAAGAACTCATGAAAATCCGGTGGTTACATGAAACCGAGAATGTTTTGGCTAGCGCTCTTGAAAATAATTGACATTTACACCTCATTTTTCTTCAGAAGTTAAATCATTTTTATAAAGCCTATTTTTCATGTTCGACTTAATTCACACAATTCGTTTACTGTGTAAATAGCAAACACAAGGTCCACTAGAAATACTGAAACATGCAATCCAATTTGAAATATTGCTGTTATTTAGTTTTGCATTTATTACATAACTAATGAAGCTGTCTGCTCTAATCTGTGCTAGTTTTGCTGTTTTCTGTCTAATTTCCCCATAAGTGTTTTAAAGAAATCGTTCCAAGAGTCATGCATCAAACGATTGTCATCAACTGCCAGCAATGGCCTCATGGACTTCTCTGTTTGAAAAATCTTGTAGAGGAAGGCATGTAAAGTCCAGCAGAAGTCAATCGAATTGTTGACGGGAGCTCGCGAGACGGCTATAGGTGAAATCACGTCGGAAATGGTAGTGTTCACGTATTTTAAAATTTTCGGACCCTTGCATTGAAATAGGTGGCGGTTATTCTGAACATTTTTAACCAAATCTTCTAAAAATTTGCACACTTTCTTGCAGTGTGAAGAATGCAACGATTTACAAATCCTGGGAAAAATGCCAATATTTTTAGACTGACAGTGTTTTTGATCGGCAACACAAATGAATAAAGTAGCGTTTCCTTCTACTTTTATTCGTTTGAATGTTAAAAAAACATTTGTAACTTGTATTTCAATTTAAGATCGTGCGTTGAGTTGCAATCGTCGAAAGAAACAATTTGCATGAGTAAATGAACACACGTAATGTCACTCATACGTACACGCGTTGCATGATTTTCGTGTATCGGCAGCTGGGCATAACTGCAGCAATCTCTGTACATCTGACCTATACTGGTTATGAGAAGGAAATATGTTTTTCACATTGAGTACACATGCTTCGTTAATTGATTGAAAATTCATTAGTAAACTTTTTGGATATGAACTTGGTGAGCTCTTGTGAAAAAATATCAAAGTTTGAAGCAGTATGATGAGTTATAGCTTCAAGATGAAGCGTCTACTCGAATTTTTATCAACCTGCATCGAATGCTAAGCTCCGTATTGATATCTTTACTATTTCGATGAAACAAGTCCTTCATCCTTGAGTAGGATCTATTTGCATACCATAAAATGAGTTTAAAGCTGCTAAAAGCGATTATACATCCACTACATACATTTCTCACAAAATAATACGAGGTCAACTGTCCTATAGGCTTTATAAATTAGAGAAGAATATATGTTTCTGAAAAAATTATGCTAAACAGTATTTAAACGTAAATGGAAAAATCTCTACCCTTCTCAATATCCAACTACTTTGAATAATTGTGTAACAAAGACAAGATGACAAGTCGGATGACAACGCTGGGACGCGCAAGCAAGCTCACACAGATTTTAGCTACGGTAAAGCTCGTATCCTTGCGTAGCATCTGCGATAAATTTGCATAGAGACTCTCACACCAGAGTAATTAGAAGCCATAATGAAGTTGTGCAGCACGGCTCCCATTTTAATGCTTACGCGCGTCTGGTGCAGCCTGCTGCACCAGGTGCCGCCTTTTACTGCCGTGCTGCTAATAGGAAATTCTTTTGTGAGAAAATTGCCTGAAGTGAAGTGCGCAACTGCTGGGCGCTGGCCCGTGTGTTTCACTGACACTTATCTGTTCAGTGAGCCGTTATGTTTTTTTTTTCATAAAAACTGTAAAGATAAGCCATTGAAATGGCCTGAAGCATGAACATGTGTAGAGATTGTGAATATAATCAAGGTCTTAGCCTGCTCAAAAAAATCAACTGTGCCAATTAATTAATTGTGATTAGCCAATATGACTGACGATTGTTATTTGCGTCACGCTAGTGTTGTTAAGGAAAAATCCAAATTTTAAGTGACATTGATAAAACATGTAGCTTCTTCCAAAGTGAACGATGACAACGTCCGAGTGGCAAGGCCTGTAGTAAAGCTTTGGTGCGAACCGAGCTCATCGATTTGTGACCGTAGTGTGTATACCTTTGAATTTTCCTAATTCGGTTATCGATATAATAACCCAAGTGATAATTAAGCTGATGGGATTTTGTGGAATTCACTTCTACTTGCGTAGTTACTATAAGCTCATGGGGGCGTCTGGCGCTAAGAAATTACAAAAATTCAATCAAAAATAAAAATCATTGTTAACACAAATTCAAACAAAGAAACTAGCAACTGCAAAAAAAAGAAAATAAATAAACGCATAGCTAGTGAAGTCGTGCACAAAAGTCACATTCGGAACAATTGAATGTGTGATGCAGGGGATCATAATATTTTGAACTTCCGAAAATGAGTTACGCGGGATCATTGAAAACACGTTTAGCTGTACAAAAATATTCCGGTGTCGAAGCTTTCAAATTATGGTTTCATTAACAGATAAACAGAAAGATATAATTATTAGACTTTTGTTATTGAGCTCACCGTTCATACATTTGATGAGTCCGAGAATATCATTGGATTCGATGAATTTCATTTGTCATAAATCATTCTTGAATTAGACACACATGTGTTCACATCTGGAATTAACACAAGCGCACGTCCTAATTAATGCTCAAAATATGTGTAATATTAGCACATTAAAGTAAGATTTCACAAAATAGGCTTTACCTGCGCATGCAGGATAAAGATACACGCACTCCATCTGCCGAACACCTTTGAGAGAGCATAAAATCTTCGGCACTACTCCGCCCAACTTAATTGTTAAATTTTTTTGTTATTTGCCCGTGCCCCCGTGGGTTACGCGTGCTCAATAGTAATATTGTTCTAACGAAAAAAAACACGAATCTTCAAAAGTTGATCATGTTTATTTCAAGGTGAATTGAATTGCTTCTGTCAGAAAATTGGTTTCTGTCTAAATTAATATAATTCTGAAACTGGCGCGTATATCAGAGAAGACTGGATGTAATGTTCTTTTTCCTGACGCTGATTTGAGTTTAGGTTCCATATTTGCCCATCACTACTCAAAAGTTGTTTTAACTGCTGTTGTTAATACGTTTAACACTTCTATGCAAAATGCATTACAAATACTTGAATCTTTTCCACAGTAATCAATGCGCATCTCCCGATGAAATGGACTTTGGTTCAGTTAATTCAAATTAAAACGTAAATTTTGAAGAACATGAGTAGCATGTATCGTATTTCTTCCGTACACTTCATCTTATTGCTAAATATCTATTGAGGTGCATTTGCGATCAATGAATGCAGCTCATTTAAAGTTCATAGGACTTTTTGGTGGGAATTTGATCCAAATGTAGGTTTCATATGAATCTCATCATCTATGTTAGATCTTGAAAATAGGGTGTCCTTACGTACAGAAGTGTTTGGAAATTCTACATCAAAACAATTTGTTTTACTACTAATGCGTGGTCGAGTCTTATTTTCACATTCAGTTGACTGCAAAAATATTTTTCTTCATCGTCCATGGAGTTATAATTCGATTTTATGATTCGGTATCAATTTCCAATTTATTTTAGCTCTCGTGACTTCAAATTTATGAACCTTTTCTTACAAATTCTGGGGTTTAAATTTAACACGTGAGTTGTGAGAGTATAAAAAGTGGGGCGCTTATGGCATTGCTTTAAAAGCGCCCGATTACGCCGCTGATAATTTCAAGAGGCGGGCGCTCGAGCCGAAAAATGAGGTGCGGCATCAGAGCTCAAGCGCTAGATTAGGCGGACATTTTTATCACATTATTTACGGCAGTTTACTAATAACCTTAAACTGAAGAGCGAGAAAAGGGCTAAACTGAGTTCTTGGAATCCTTCTAAATATTGACGTTTGAGAGACGAACTCCTTCACATTGCGAAAGTTACAGGAAGCTCAACTTTATACAGATGAGTTGGAAGCATTTCGATATCACGTAATGCTATAAAAATAGACTGTAAATAAAGAAAGTACACAAGAGAGCTGGTGCCTCTTCGACTCAATATTCGTTCGTTGGCGCGTGCTAAAATTGTTTAGATCTTGATATACAACTGGGGAAAAGCGACTCAACTATGAAATAACTGAAGAAATGCTTCAACTTTTACTCGTAATTTATGCTTCAAAATTTTCATTTTCCTATACTCAGGTGTATTTAATAGAACTATGTAACGAAAATTAAAGACTGATGAAAAGCAGAGTGATTTTCAAACAGAAGCTTTTTCGCAGAATTTCCTACGATCACTGATTCATGACTTCTACTAATGTTTATCATCGACAAATTTTGTCACCCATGCTAAATTGCTGAAGCAGTAAAAAATTGCAGTTTCAGTAATTATTAAGCTAAATTCATAAGCCACCACTGGCAAGGAGAATCAATCTAATTGTCATTTTACTGTATTACAAATCTCTGCACAAATTATGTTGCTCGAAATCATATAGGATTTTCTCCAAGTGCAAATTGCCGCTCTTAGAGTTCTCTAAATATTTCTATCAAATTCTCAGCTAACATAGGAAGTACATCGATTTGCGCGACAAAACACATGCTGTGCTGGAATAAATAATGGAGTCATAATCAAATGAACGCACACAAGGCGTTTGTTGACGCAAAATGTAGCGTGCAAATGGTAACATATGTAACGCCAGTGATGTGATAATGTTGCGTAGAATTTTGAAATGTTGCGTGCGAATGGTAACATGTGACACTACACAGTGATGCGATCCATTACCAAGTGAAGCGCTCGTCACGCAATTCAAAACAAGTTTGAGCTGCCACAACAATAAAACAGAAAACTAACATTACAAAAAATTTTAGGGCCAAAACAAAACGATTGTAATAGAGGTGTATTATTTTTCAAATTTTTGCTCACAAGGTACTGCTGTTCATGACTCAAGCGTGGCTTCACACAGTCTGTGAATTATTTTCGTATCCTCTTAATCCTTTTCAGGTTTACGGCAACAATTTTTGCAGCTCGATTTCGCCGACATGCGCTATGGTTTGGATCCATTGGAAATTTTCTAATATCATAAAAAATTATGAACTAATATTGATTTTTACCTCTTCAAATGTTCACTAATTGCACTACTTTTTGAGGAAGTTTAAACGCATCAGACTCGCTGTGGAAACAAAATTAAAAGTGCGATGCTGCCAAAATTAAAACACACTAAACTTAACTCCACAAAAAATAAAAAACAATTGCCTCTGCATTTAATCAAATACATTTGCGACGAGAGATTTCGAAATTCTTTCGATTTACTTCACTCAAAAAAAGTACTTGGTATTGCACATAACAGATTTGCACACGAGATTTAATAAAACAGTTTTTGCATCGATATAGAATATCGGTTAGGATCTCCACATAATTCTGCAGTCAAAACAAACTTTTCTAGTTATCCAGTAATCGTCTTTCAGTCATGATTGAGTTACCTTTTGTCTACAAGTGTGTTTTTATTTTTAGGAACGAATTATATTAGTTGCTGGCAAAGATATTAAGGTGAGGTCTCTTTGATGAAATAGGAGTAACACCTAAATCGGTCGTATTTCCTAAATAAATTGCTCATCACTTATAAGTTTCACACTGCGACTCACGATTTGTTACGATGTGCAGGTGGACACTGCAAAAAAAACAACAGTTTAAAAAATGATGGAAAAGGGTGCGTAAAATCAAGAAGTTGGAGAAACCTAGTCGGAGTGCAAGATGTTGAAGGGAGCCTTGAGACTGTAGCTTATCGGGCACAACTTCGACTTCCATTAGAGTATCAGTGGAGGCTTCACTGCCTCTCGCAACGCCCCGTGAACCCGCCATTGCCCTGCCACACTTCGCCGCTGCTCACACAGGCACTGTCTAATGGAAGTATAGGATCTGTGCTGGCCATGTCAAGACGATTAAATAACTCATGCGAAAGAGTTCAAAGCTTCAAAAGCTCAGACTTGTCTGCTAATATGGAGTGACACTCTACGTGACGTCACAGACGCTGTTAACACCGTATGTCATCTCCTCGTACTCCTGTTTGCATTTCTTGCACCGACTTGTGTGGTCAAACACAGTCTCACGGATGTCGACTTGCTTGCACGTCATTTGATTCAGGGGCCTCTGTGCCTGCAACATGCTCTCCTGAATTCTTATCAGTGTTAGTTTGCATAAGCCAAAATCAAAGTCTCTACGTTGTGCCCAAGTTGTGCTTGATTTGAACTATCCAACCACCGAGAAAAATTCTTACAGAACAAAATAGACGCTCGTTTTCTGATGTTAAACGTGGATGTAAAGTGAAACACAGCCCATCGTGTATTGCTTGATGGCGCACTCGTAACTGTGTAAAGCCAATGTGTTTACCTAGTACAAATATCTCTGTGCATTTAATTTTGTAGGAACTGCTTAATACATCAAAATCGCTATGCCATTACATTTGTGAGATATTACCTCAATGTTTTGTCCATGGAAAGTGTTAAAGAAACTATTGCACAGGAGAATAGAGACTATTTTAAGAATTTGTGTCAATAACTGGTATCTGTAACATTTTACTGCGCACGGAGGATAATTTATTTTCTGATTTTTGAATCTTTAGAGACTGTTTAACACACTGTGCTTTCAACTCGGGAAATTTATCACTAAGCACTGAGTTGAACAAGTATGTTGGTGAAACACTTAGATCGTTAAACGGCACTTCGAAAGGTTTACACGCTTTGAGAGATTGGATAGATAATTTTCAGATAGAATCCAGAGGAAATGTTCTCAGAAAATTCTTAAATAATGCCTCGAGCACCATATTGCAGTGCGCTTGTGGAAGACACCAATATCAGGTATCGGAATAAATATCAAATATGTTATATTAATGAATCTGTAAATGCTAAATTGAATCTATTTGGTGTTGCATTTACAGGGTTTCTTCGTGATTGAGTGCCGGTGACTTGAGCGAGAAGAAATTTCCTCTATTATAGCACCGGCAGGTATGTATATAACAGCCCTGCAATTGGCCAAGAAACTGTCATTATGAGAGGCTTTTGTAAATTATGAAGATTTCTCCGCGTAAGTGGAAGTCTACTTTCACTTCGCCTTCAACCTACACTATCATTAACTCGAACTTTCATCTGCTTTAGTGAATGAAGTAGTTGAAGACGTTTCATTGCTTGGAAGAAATCCAACGCGCTAAGTGCCCTTACATAGAGTAGCCTTAATTAAGTAGAGCATATTTTAAGCAAGGTATGTGAGTACGTAATTCATACGAAATGCCTTTGAAATCTTGATATTCTCTCAAAATCACCACGTATTTGAAAAAAGATGACGCAGTCTTCAATACAGATCGATGGAAGTAAAATAAGATAACACCGAGAAACTATGTTTACGTACATCTGAGTACTGTCTATGAAAATGTCCACGAAAAGTGAAATGTAACGTAGTAGGGAAACAGTAACTCTTCGCATAAAACCTCTCATAGTAACATGTATTTGAAACAGTACATACTTCTTTTTAACATTTACCTGCTCTCTCCGATGTCTGAGGAACACAACAGGAAAATTGTCAGGCAACAAATTGATTTATGCCGTAAGTAAATCGTGACCCTGATCATTTCAACTCCCTGTTATTCTTCAGAGTAAATATATTATATTGGGCTTAACGTAGACACACCTCACGGCACCGTATAATTAGATCTCAGCGGAGAATTTGCGTCACGTGCTTGCCCTTCTCAGCAACTTTGTATCCACAAATGAGCAGAAATAAAAATATGATAGAATTTTAAAAGTGTCTCACGGTCACATTATCTAAGATGACATTGAGATTTAAATAATAAACGCAATTTTTGATGCTGAGCTGAAAATGCGTTCGCACCATGTGGTGTGTCTTTTTGGCTTTGATAACTCAGTATTTGCTTTTTGGCTGCTCAGTTTTCATTAGCAACGTATCTTAAGCAGTGAAAAATAACTATTTTTAGAATCAAGCAAATACACAGATATTTAATTGTGTATGTATTAATATCAAATATCTTTATACATGTTGTTAATGATAATTGTTTTTTTCAACCAATATACCGTATAAGTGACAAAAATTTTAAAAACCTTCTTAAAATCAATAACAAAGTATTTCTGAATCAATCTCCTCTTCTTCCATCAGACACTTAGTGAAACATGTGGATATAATTAGGCCCGAAATCAAACTGGGCTTTTGGATTGAAACCCTAAAAAAATCCAACTTTAAACCTTTCTATGTATTAACGGCTGATAATGGCTTCCACTACTTTTTGATCGAGAATCCTTCTGTTAATAACTACCCAATTTAGGTTGGTGAGGCTAGCGAAAATTCAAAGAAACACACGAAAAACCAGCATCCAACTACCCAAAAAAACGAAATTCTGATAAGCTCTTCACGACAAAATGCTCTTGTCTCATTAAATTAACGTAGTGAACTTGGTCGTATACCAGAACACAAATTGGACAGGTTTTTTATTTCTTTGGTGTGTGCAAGACCGTTGGATGCTGAGCTCGCCCGCGTCGGACACCGGAGCGCGGTGCGCCGAGGGAGTATCTATAGCGACGCGCCGCCCCTGCGCCGAGTGCCCGCTGTGTACACTCTTCTTTCAAACACGCTTTTGGCGCGCGACTCTACACCGGGACAATACCCCAGGGAAGCCATCATACATGCACGCAAGCCCTCTTCTTTTTAGGCTAAGCAATAATTACCGGCTAATGATGATGTTCGGCACACTCTGTTTATTATGAGAGTTATTGTTTACGCGGGGTGTTTACCGTGCGTTATGACGGGTGTTTTTGTTAACGACGAGCTTTGTTTACTCTCGGTCATACGCAGTGTAAGCAATGAAGGTAACTTTGGCGTGGGGACTGTGTAGCAGCGCTTCATGCTTCGTTCTCGGCTTGCTAATTTTGAGTACCTGGCCGGACTCTAAAATTAAATGAAAGCTTTAAGAGAAAAAAAAGTACGTGGAAATGCTCAAACATTAAAGGACGCGATGGTGTGGTAGTGAGAATGCATGGGATACACTTACGTGACAATGGTGTAAGTAATTTTTTGCATTAAAACATTTTGTAATGCTGAAATTAGAAAAATTTTAATTGCGATACCTGACGTTGACAATAGAACCAAGTAAAAACAGCTCCATCAGCTCGAGGTGTACGACCTTCAAGCAGTTTATTCATTATGTTTCGGAAATCATTACACTCGTTTACATCTTAAATTTGTGAATTACTCGATTCAACATACACTATTAGACTTTAGATACGAATGGATGCGTGAGAGTAATTACCATACAGCTTCATGAGCTGCCTATTACTTCGAAATACAAGTCAAATTTGTGAGTGACATTAATTACTAAAGTAAAATATATTAAGCTGAAGCCAATGACCTGTGTTAAGAACAAACTAAACACAATAACATGGTTTACAAGAACGAATCTTATTTTCGACCATTTTAGGTTCATTCTCGCTTTCCTGCCGTCACAAAGGTTCGCTAAGAAATAGTCACTCTGCACAGAGCATCATTGTTCATCGTAACTGAACTTTCGCTGAGAACAGTAACATACTCCCATAGCAGATTTTCTCCAGTACTACACACCATACACAAAAATTAGCAGTTTGTGTTTACCTCATTCTACTTCAGCTCACATTTGAAGGCATTCCAGAATTACTGAAAATTAAACTCATCCAATCAATGATTCTAAAATCAATGGATATGAACATCGGACAACATGAGTTCACTGAAGTACCGTACTTGGACAAATGGAAATACAAACATATCTAGTCGAATTTAATGTCACGTATTGGAGAGGTGTAGTCACTCAAAGCAAACACTTTAATTATTTGGAATTACGACCTTATGTATACATACGTTCTAGTTTAAGGTCTGCATACCCTATGTTTTAAAACTCTCACTTTATATGCCATTGATGTTAATTTTAATAAGAACGCAGAGAAACAGGGAAGAAAATTTCATAGCTTCAAGCTCTTCATAATAAAAATTTATATAATAAAAAAATTCTGAAGCGCCTTGATGTTAAACACCAGATCAAAAATTTTCTAAAAATGCTTCTGTAGACAACTCAATTTTTTTTTTCAAGAAAGTGGGCGTGCAAGCGAGGCTTAGATAGGAGACGGCTTAACAACGCGTCACATCATTTCTGGGGTTGTTTACAGCTGTACAAAAGTTAGCGAGGGCGCTGGGTGGTGGAACAAAGTTTAAATTCTGTCAGGGTCCGCTATAGGTCACGGTTGACTAAAGAGAGCAAGATATATTAAAAATGTAAACGTCTTCTTTAAATTGAGTTTTGAGTAGTAAAAACTACATTCTTGGCTTTCTTGATTTTGACTTGAGGCTTAAATTTTCTCCAGTACCTTTTTGTAAATCAATACACTACAATCACAACCTGAAAGCAAAGAGGTAAGATCTATCTATGTATCACTCTCATCTCCTAATATTTTTCATTATACTTATAACGTGTGTCAGTAACTCAACTTCTGACCTTAAGTGCACTTTGTGCTGGCATCACTACTGATATCGTCTCGTCCTATAACCAAGAATAAATGTAAGTGAGAACACAATAGGCGAAAAACAAAATACCAATTATAATGGTACTAATAGAATACACTTGTCATTAACGGCCTTTTACGACAGTTGCCTTCATTTTCATTTTTTTCAGAAGTTGTTCTATAATTTTCTTTAAATCATCAACATGAAACAAAATTTCTGGCATAGTAACAGCGGTTGGAATACAGTAGCTCGACAAATCGATCCTCCAACACTTGCATGTTCCACACTCTGAACGAGGCCCTGGAGAACAAAAAACCTAGATTTTGCCACATCTCCGCACAATGAGCTTGAAAATAAAATTACAAACTTGCAGATTTTCAGAAACACAGTCTATGACTTTAGCAGAGCGATAGCAACACAACATTACTCAAGTACGTACGCTTAAACGCACGGTAATGAAATTCAGTTTCAAAATATGACACTAAAATAAAGATTTTGATGAGAGTTACGTAGTACTTCACGGTCTAGCAAGCTCAACTCATATTTCATGTCAGAACATACCTGATACTGACATGCAGGTTATTTGCTTTATATATCAAGCTATATCCGAACACCTCAATTACGAAAACACAAAAGTACAGAATTTCCACTTTTAGAACTTCTACCCTCACCTCCTACAGAGTACATGTAATAGACACTGAAATATACGGATGATAATCGTTTGAGACTATTTTCCCCTAGCTTGAAAACCTGCAAGTAATATTACAATTGCCAGCACAAACCGTCTCACCCGCAGTCGAAACGAGTAGTGAGGAAAACATTTACATCTCTTTATGAATCAACTGAACAGCTCTTTCTCCTTGACCTCCCTGCCGTGTAGCGCAGGTATAGGCGTCCACGTGCCAAGCCTTGTTTACGGCGCCAGTAAACACTAGTAACCAGAGCATGGAGAGGGGAGACCGAGAGTCCTCGTCGCACCTTAAAATGATACAACGTCTGTGTTCTGAAGTGGCTGTGCCGTTGTACATCGTGCGCAGTATATTGCGCTTAAATGGGCGCTAATAGATGGAATACGACTGTATTTAACATTATTCTAACCAATGATACTAATGTACTCATTTCTTCTTTACAGTGTATGTGTATTTTATTCGTAAACTAGTGTACACGCCCTCCAAAACTGACGGGATTGTATATTTTCCTTATAATTTCCATCCAGATGTGAATGACAGATTAAGATATCCATCCTATAATAGTATCCGTGATAAAAAAAAATTCTACTCGTGCACTGTTGAAACTCGTGTCAGAGATACGGTCATTGAGCATCCTGATGAGTGTCACAGAGAGACGGAAGAAGCAGACACCTACCAAATAAACGCACCAAGAGTATTTTTAGGTAAGATTGGAATACAGTACATTGTAATGTGCTATACCCCGCCGAACTCGGTATCCACAATACGGACTCGAGTTTACATATATGGCTCTGGATCTCTCTAATTTTTTTAAAGTGACTTATTATACCGTACTTGTACAGTGAAAATGAGTGTATTAATTTACCATTGAACTGAAACCAAGACCGCCAGTGTTAATTTTTTCATATGTATTCTTACGAGCGTGACTCGAAACATATAAATATATAAACACACGACAATCATTTACAGTAGTAGAAAATAAAACAAATTAATTACTCACTCCTGAAATATTTTGGAGTAAACATTTTCTAAAATCAATGTGTGAATGTTCAGCGAATAGGATTTTCCGATAGTCTAAATGGCAGATGATAAACCATGATCATTATTATCATTTTGTACAGCTCATCATCTTAAATGAGATTTTACTACCGAAGGTGTTACACAAGCGATTCTTCACTGCTCTTGTAGCGTACTATTCGTCTTCTTTTTTGATGAATATGAACAGTCATTTCTGTCTGCGCCGTTTTGCATTGTAGTCTTATTAAAAGAAGCGTTACCTCAGAATGACATTAAGAACGGTACATGTATTTCACATATTTTACACATTTAAAAAAAACCATCTGACGGGGCAAAACTCGTCTAGCTTCTTTGAGTCGATGACGTGAGAATTGGGGAAATCACTATCACTATCACTATCACTATAATGATAAGAGCCGCGTCCGTCCGTCCGTGTGATGTTTTCCACTTGATGTAATTTAGAATAATGAGCATCAAAAAAATTTGGGATCCATTTTTGGAAATCAAGTTAGCTTATGACTAATTTGAATTCTTCTTTGAAATCACACTTTATTTAACGGTATATTCTACAAGAACTGTAGTAAAAAGTAGTTTCCCAACCGATGGTCCCGCCCTCACTTTCCATGACCCTCTCTCAATATACTGGAGACATGAATGCATTTTATTGGATGGAAGCTAGGCACGGTAGTGAGTGGTACTTGAAGCGTTGTAAGTACGTTCAGCCTGGTTGAAAATAGTCACTCCGTATAAATGGCCTAAACGCATATATGACCGAGAAGCATAAATGGCCTAGACGCAATAATGGTCAAGACGCATAAATGGCCTAGACGCAATAATGGTCAAGACGCACAAATGGCTCATACGCAATAATGGTCAAGACGCATAAAATGCCTAGACGCAAATATGAATGGTCACGACGCATTCACTGCAGAGTCGTAGAGTGTTCAGAATTGCTCATCCCAAAATACACGTGTCTTGAGACGTCGGTCGTGAATTTGAGTCAATTTCAAACTTCCTGAGCTGCTAAATGTTGGTAAAACGCCTTCACTTAAAGTACTTTTAGTCCCGTTAATTTGCTGTTTGTTCCTTAATCCACCAATCCTTGACTGTCTCCGTGAGGACTGCTCTGACGTATTTTTGACTACTTATAGAACTTCAGGTATGTACTGAGTATTAAAGGTACTCGATAGCTTGCCATAATAACAAAAAGATCTGAAGTGAGTTTTAATCGCACGGATATGTTACTGTATTCAATCAACAGCATGGATACATGTTAGATTCTCAAAATATGTTTGCTCACTATCTTAGTAAATGAAAACGGTTTTAGTCGATATCTCCACAGCTCTATTTACATTTTGTTTAAGTTTAGATTTTTCTTATTACTATTTCACCTGTTTTTATTTGTTGGGTTTTACCATCGAAAACTCACTTTTTGAAACGCATCAACTCTTTCCGAACAAACTTGTTCAACTTCTCCTCCGACTGTTTAATAATTCCTTTTGTTCTCACCGTTTACCTGCAGTGGTGTGTAAAGGAATAAATTTTTACATTATATTGGTATTTAAGCTCTGCTTAATTACGTAGAAGAATGAGCTATAATGTTAGATGCGAGCTAAAGCAGAAAAGGATGAGTTACGGCGTGTTCGTGGGCTAGCGCCGGTGAAAAATTCTGATAACAAAAAAGTTTTGGGAGCCGTGCTGCAGTGCAACGAAAACTGATTTTGCCTACCGGGCATGCCAAATCATATGCAAAAAGAATCTTATATGTTATTTCAAAGTAACACAGTATGAAAAGCTTATTTTGGAATGTGTGTGCTCCAACTTTCCAAAAAAATTTTCTTTCCAATTATAAAAATAGAGCTGTAAGTCAACGACTGCGTCGACGTGATGATTCTTCGAGAGAATGCGTGAAAACGTATATATGAGACTAAACCATTTTTTGGCACGTAGAAGTGAACCTATGGAAAGCGATATCAATTTGACGGACGAAATTTAAAATCAGTGTTAAACATAAACAGTAAATAGCATTTTCTACAATGAAAACGAAATTGGAGTACGCTTTCTTGCTGTTATTTTCAAGGGAAAAACCTCATGAACAAAAAATAAAAATAAATA
Source organism: Platorchestia sp. MABIK (assembly GCA_014220935.1). Lineage (NCBI taxonomy): Eukaryota > Metazoa > Arthropoda > Malacostraca > Amphipoda > Talitridae > Platorchestia > Platorchestia sp. MABIK. Next base: position 19,134 of record JACJUY010001971.1, read on the forward strand.
GAACACGCTGAAAAAACGATTTTTCTAAGAAAACGAAAAAAATGTTTCGAGGAATGACTGTTCTATTGCATAACTGTCCAGAACTCTCTTAAGGTTACGCGAAGAGCAGGTATATTGGTACATGTGCATATCAGGAGGTAAAGTGCTCATCTACGAACCGGTATAAATGAACAGCATCTCAAATGCTTAACTCGCTTTTTATAGCCGATATTGAATTTATTGTTATGAACGATTTCAATAATTTCGTTGCCACATTTGGCTACCGTGGTACAATAATTTGAAGACGTTTTTTCAGGAATGACATTGTGCTCGCAAATGCTTAATTTTTGAGATATTTAACTCTGGAGTTATAGGAACGGCGTTTATAAAATTGAACAAACCGACATGTAAATAAGTAGAAATACCGTTTTGACGTGACGAAATGTAAGGTTAGGTTAGGTAAAGCTAGGTTAGTTAAATAAATTAGCCTAAACTAACCTAAGTAAACCTGAAATAATTTAACAAAACTTAAGGGGGCCAACCCAGACCCCTGGCAGGCCCCTGTCGATCGGGTGAACTTTTTTTGTTGTTGGAAGAGAAGCCTTAGGTGGTGGACTATTCGGTCCTAAAATTTTATGGCGCCACGGGCATTAGATCCCCCCACCAGGGAGGGGGGTGTTAGGGGACCAAAATTCCGGAAATTTTGTCCCTATTTTGACCACATGTTAAAAGAAAACAAAACGAGAAGTAGAAAATTTGAAACTATAACTTTGTTAATAATGCTTAAAGGATTCTAAAACTGTCTTTGGTTTTGTTTAAGCATAAAACTCAATGAGTTCTATTCATTTGAATTATCAATAAAAATGATCTAAAACACCAATTTCACCTGTTTTTTGAGAAAACTAAGGCCTGAATCGAACAAATGAATGGAAAAAATCATGTTTATTTAAAAAAATTACATTTAAAAGTCAAATTTCATAAGAATCAAACTACAAACATGGTTCATATATCTTATGAAATTTTCTTTTTTTTTGTAAATTACAATTCACAGTGTGAATGTGAAGTTATGCATGGAGATAATCGAAATAAAAATTAAAACAGCATTCAACTACATAAATTTTCCATTATATTACACTTCATCAAAAAATTTTGTTTTTGGCTTATACTCATAACCTCTAATTTTCAACATTCAAAAGAGGACTTGTCATTTAGTTTTCATGCTAGAACAATAACAATTTAAAGACAGTTTTAGGATCCTTGGAACATTTCTAACAAAAGTACGGTAGTAAACTTCCAAATTGTACAAACAAACTTTTTTATCAATCACAAAACCCAAAATTAGCGTGTATTTATATTAGTGATAAAATATCGCATATAAAAAGAACAAAAAGTTACAAACGTAAAATTTTTTACCGTACTCCTGTTAGAAATCTTCCAAGGATTCTAAAACTGTGTTTGGTTTTGTTCTAGCATGAAAGCTCATTGACTAATCTTTTTTTGAAATATCCTTAAAAATGTTCCAAAAAATAAACTTTTCAAATTTAAAAAAAGGATAAGGCCTAGATCGAAAAAGTTACACGAGGAAAAAAGTTTACTCTCAACAAATACATATACTGGCCAAATTTCAAGCGCATCGGATGAAAAAAATTGAAATCTTGGGGTGGACCCTTAAACCATACCGAGGCCGATGTCTGCCGCCAAGAAACTTCGCGTCGTCCGCGTCCGCGAAACGCCGGATGAGCCATATCGAAACTGCCGCTAATGCTATTCTTACCTGAACGGTGTTTATGCTATATCTCGAAAACTAAGCATTTGCGAGCACAATTTCATTCATGTAAAACGTCTTAAAATGTCTCCAATTACCAAATTTCGTAATGAAAATATAAAAGTTATTGACAACATCAAATTCAATATTGACCCTTTTTAAGAATACATTATAACGTATGAGGTAAAATGTTACTGTACAATCATATTTTAAATATTTCTTAGCAAAGACAAAAACTGCATTGAAGCGGAATAACTACTTCCAAATTGGCTACTTGAAACACGATCAAACCAACCGTAGCAACCACGCAAACATAGTTCACCTGTTGAAGATGAAACTATTTCAACACAAAATCGACTCCCACATAAATAAAGTTTAGTTTTGCAAAGAAAAAATATCCAAAGATACAGAGCAGCAGAAAGGGAAATTTTCAACTCCCTTCAAAATAATCATCAAAACCTTTACTTTAGTTATTATAGGACGGTAGAGCCAACGATGTCGTCTGGGTAAAACTCTGGAAATAGTTTCTGAAATCTGTTGACAAGAGACTACGATATAACACGACGCTTATAAACAAAACATCTTATAAGCATCGTATTATAAGATATTCATTTATTATTTTCCGTAAGAAATGAAAAATTTGAAGTGAAATATATTAGAAGTGAAGTGGAATAAGCCGATCGAAGTGGCTTAGGAATGTCAAAAAAGCTTGAAAATAGTAGACTTGGATATGCTGTTCTTAACGATGACGCAAAGTCTCGTTGCAAATGTGGCTCCATCTTGTTTGACAACATATCCTCCTCAGCTCCCTCTTGCAGCTGTGGTAGAAATTAACTTTTAATCCTTTCCCTTTAATCCCCTGTGACTGAATCGGTTATTCTAGCATCGCCCAAAAAATAAGGCTCAATGATTTCAAAACTCGTTGCTCTGCACCAGACAGTAACCATCAGTGGCTAAAGCTGGTGTTCATGAAGAGTTTAAAAATTTTCTCTTCCCTAAAATCTCCAGTTCTGCTTATTCACGTGTCCATTTAGATCAGGGGTCGGCAAACATTTTTTACCCGTCGACCCCTTCATGGGATATTTGTATTTACATCGACCTCCTCTATGCACACACATACAAATAGGGGAAAAAAATATTAAACCATAAGTGATATTTTTGATGTTAGAAAATAAAAATAAATGTTATAAAATGTCGACCCCCAGAGGCCGGTATCGACCACTTTGCCGACCCCTGATTTCGATGGAAGTGAGAATCAATAGGCGGAATTTAAATGCGAGATAAACGGCTTTTCATTTGTCAAATTATTCAGAAATAAACGTGCGAACTCAGTTCTTTTCTGACAGTATGCGACTCGTAACTCAGGTAACAACTGATTTGTACGTGGATTTAATTTTAATTAAACTCTGGTTTAGTATACATTGCCGCGTCGTGTGAGATAATCCCAATTAGGTGTATCGTTTCCTCGCAGTTGTTGCAACACTTTCTGTAACGCTAAGACTCGCACGCTGAACACTGCTTTCACCGAGGAATGTCTTCAGTCTTCCACTTCAACTTTTGTAAGTAACTCATCCCATACGTCAGAACTTTACTGCCAAAAGTAGAATAGAGGGCTTGGATGAATTCCTGTTAAATCTTCTCATAAAACTCCTTACTCGACTAAAGATCCATTCTTTCGATAATAATATTTCACAATTGCTGCTTTCTCTTCCATTGTAAATGCATCTATTTATATGGATTTCGAAAGTAAAGAACTGTTGAATCCGTTAGTCTTACTATGGTTGATCTGGATTATAAATACAGAAAACTCCCACTGTTCCTCTTTTATTTGCACTTAACCAAAACTGTTTGGGAAATTTCTCGAGGTTAAGGACATCCGTAAATCACACAGCGGTGCGACCCTTTTATACGTAAATTGTAATTTTCTTCGAGCGACGTGAAACTTAATACAGTTGTGTTTTGTCTTGCTTACCCTACAGTAAGTAGTCATTTGCTAGTATTTTCGAATATTTATTTATGACTTATTTTTGCACCTAATGAATTTTTGAGATCTGAAATTATAGAAACTTTGTCACTGGTTACTTTCATAAAGTTCTGTCAATGTGTTTTTCTCCGTTGTTTCAGGTTGGATAATTAGGTCTGTCTGGCCTGCCTAGTACCACACTGTGTTCTTTTCTTGCTAGGAATCTAAAGCAAACTTTTACTCGTGAAATCCCAGTAATATCCTCCATGTTCTGTTTCTTCCACTTCTAAAGTTATCTCTGTACCTCCGATAAGTTACTTTTTATTTATTCGTTTTGAATTGTCGACAGCTATTTCTTTTTTTCATAATGATCATATAATGGAAATCTTGTGTTTTTTTTCCTTGATCCCCAATAAATATAGAACCTGGTCTCCTGACAAAAACTTTGTTTCGCTTAAACTTTTTGCGTAATAAACGTTGAAAATGGTAGAGTGACTTTTGTTCCCTTCTATTATCCTTAATTTCACTCCAAGGGTATCTTTCCACCACATTTGCGGGAATAAAGGAAAATAGGGAACTCATCTGAAACATTCATTAAAATATGTTCACAAATGAATTATAGCTTTCACTTGAAACAAGCCGTTATATTTTTGGGCAGGGGCTTACTAATCATGATAGGCAGGTTCCAATATTGAGCAGGAGGCCAATTCCTTTTCGAATTACGTAATAGAAAAGAAAATTCTCTTTCAGCTCATTTAAATTTTGACAGAAAAGGAAATTTAGTCTTTATTAAACAAACGAACATTCGAGTAAAATGCTTTCAATACACTTATTTTACAATCCACAATGGGCTTTGTGAGGATATGAAAACTCAGTGGAATCATTTCAGCTTGTTCTAAAAACTTATACTAATACCAAATACTACATCAAAAAAGTTGATATTAACACATTCATAAATCGTACTACACACGTAGACGGCATTTTCAATAGGTTTAAGAACCAAGTTCATGAATAAAACTTTGCCATTAGTGACCCCTAGCAGAAGTTACGGGCATCTCGCACGCAATCTGATAAAACTAAAGCACACATACTGGTAACTAAACGTTTACAAAAGGATAAATTAATACAATAACCATAAAAAAGCGTAACGTTCGCGCTTCTCAGAGAAACGTATTCGTTGTCATAGTAGACTTTGGTCCAGTAGTTTACAAGAGAGAAGTTTTGATACCTCGTATTCTCGTGAAATTTCGAGTACCTCCCATAGTTATAATATTATTTCCTAAAGTTTGTTACTTTTAAAGCAACGAGTACTTTCGATCGATTCAAACAAGAACGGGTCTGAAATTATTCGAGTCTATGAAAGGCTTCCTATGATTTTAGAGGAAAGATTTGATGCTCGACCTGACTGGATGGTTTCTAATGTTCTTCCCAAAATTAGACCATCGAAATCACAACATCTCGAGCGGCGTTAGGCGAATTTCAAAGAACCCTGTTGATCAAGGGCGAACATCCCTATAAAAACATGATGACCATGCTTTTTACCGCTTACGCCTAAACACTGCAGACAGAAAAAATTACTCTAGATATCACTAGCAGGATATCACAGATACTGAAGCTTCAACATGAGGCACACACAGAACTATCAGGGAGAAAAAAGCTGTCACGACGACTGAGTTGTCCTCCGGAAGGATTTGATGCAAGGCCGTCCGCCGACTGGTGAGTTTTCCACCTTTTCTATGTTAGCTCAAGGGAGTACCAGACGAAGTAAGGACCGTATCCACCAGACACTCAATTCCAAACACAACGAATTCCAAAAACTGGAAAATGATCTCGCGACAACAAAGAAGGACTTTCAATGTGAGAAAACAGATAACATCAATGCCTAACGAAAACCCTCGTAATCGTCTTTTAGACTGGACAAGTCTGTGGAATACACAAAGAAACACAATGTCTACAAAAAATTTGAAAAACGACAGTTTTGAATAGGAATAGTGGAAAGCAAATGAAATATGAATGATAAGGCTGGGATTCTCAAGCGGTACGAAACATTTTTCAATACCTATACATAGTGGAGATGACATCAGTTTAACATTCACGAAATAGCGTACAACCTTAGCGAGTATCGTGACTGATCTTTGGTATTTTTCTTTGACCGTCTCCGAGTGGAAATATTGAGCAAACATTATTGACGATGAAATTATGCTGAACGTTAAGTTTTCTTTACTCTTGAGTAACTCTTAACTCTTCTTAACTAAACTGTCTTACAGTACGCAAAAATGGCTGATCGCTTCCGATTGTTTATCTGAAACGAGTAGAATCAATTTAAAGTTATTTCTCATCAATACGACAATCAGAAGCCCCCTGAAATTCCATGTTTTTTCAGGATATCAGTAACATGTTTCTTCATTTGTCTTAGGTCAGCTACTGCATAGCGGCTTCACTATTAGAGTTTATTAGCTTAATCGTTGATTTTGGCATTTTGAGAAGCACCTTTAAATTTTGGATGCACTAACGTAAAGTAATGTTTGAAAGAGTTATTTCAATGTTTCTTAATTAATTATTTCGATCAAAAGAACAATAAAGGGTCGAGATTATCAACAAGAATTGAAAGCTTAATCTCTCAATTGAGAAGTTCAGGAAGTTTGCAATCTTTTGTGGTCCATAGACATCATAGAAATAAAATCGTTAATTCTTTGCAGAATAAACGTACTAAGCCTAGAGAAAAAGTAATGAAACAAATCATTAGTAATTTTTGAAGCACTAGACAAGAAATTCTCAGAAGTGGACCATAAACTACAGCACAAACTAAATTTAAGAGCATCAATTAAGCTGACATTAGTCAAGCTACACACAATACTAAAGTTAAATGCCTATTCAGGGAAAAGAACTACATGTATAAATATCTTTACGCTCACTTTGGATTCCAAAGAAAACCTTTTTTATATGCAAGCCTTCGTTAGCCTGCGCAGGTCACAAGTTGTAACATTGCGTCACAATGAGTATGGGTAACCATTCAAAATAAAATAGGAACACACATCTAGACTAAAAATACTACCTTGGTCTGAGCAACTGCTGTCCAACCATGTAAATCATTTCTTTCCACATGACAGTATCTATGCTTTACGTTAATCGCAATAATAATTAAAATAATAATACTAATATGAATCGAAATACAAGTACATTGACTTTAATACATAAAATATTATTGGTATATTAAATAAAACTGTATGACGTCTTCCCTACGTCTAAGCTCACAAGTCTCACAAAGAAATGCAAAGGAGTCACAAAGGAGCATCATCAGCATTTCGATCATGCATCATCATGTACTTAAACAGTGGTCTGGGAACACTGATGAAAAACGTTTACTCGGAGAAATGCGAAACCAACTTAGACGTACCGAACTTGAGCTCTATCAAAACTTATCGGAAAATTTGAGGAGAGGTACCAAGAAAAATGTGATTGTTTTGGTTTGTTTTGCACACATCATATTGCCAACTCTAAGTTAAATACTGGCCCAATAATACTTAGAAAAATAGTAACACAGTTGATGTTGCTATTACTAGCAGCAAGTAGGAAGCACAGAAATCATTTTGGTAGCTTGAGTTATTTGTGAATGTGAACACGACAGGTAGAGACCTCAGCCGCTGGTCTGACGCCCACGGATCTCTGCCCAGGTCGAACTCCATCGGGCACTGGTCATCTGATGAGAAAAAAACATGACACGTCAGTCAGAACAGCTGGAAGTCTCATTCACGTTTCTATCATGTCAGAACGAGAAAGGAAAATATGGAACACCTATTAGAAATTACACATAAGGCTGTAACATAACGTTATATAACCAGCTTCTACCTCAGGTTATGAAAACTACTAGATTGATTCAATGCTATGAAAATGACAACAAGGAATATGAAAATAAAACTCAAATCCCAGGAGATAGGGAATGAGTGCTGTATCGTTTGAACTCAAAGCACAACCAGAAATTAACACACTCTCTGAAACTCAACCATTGATAGAAAATAAAAAAATCAAGAATTATACATCAATAATTGCTGACGATCCAGGACACTTTCAGAGAAGTATTTCATTTATTAAATGAAAAGTGAACATCCTTTTCTGGTTCACATTTACTTTCACGTGTAATGTGAGAGGTACAGCGTACGAATGCACCTGCATCAAGTTACAAATTAGCCCGGCAAAATAAAGCATGGGCGAAGATCGAAAATTTTCCTCCCTCAGCACGCAGTTTCGGAAATTTCAAATTAAAAGCTCTTGCAAAAATAGTTGCCATTTACGTATGAAAAAATGTTTCGGAAGAAGGAATAAAAGAAAATGAGAAACTCACGTAATCTCTCCTCCAGCTTGAGAGTGAGAGCCACCTGCGCAGATTCGTTGTACCAGCTGGACAGATGGGTCTGGTGTAGTCCGCAAGCAGAGCCAACTGCCGCTGATAGTCGCACCTCCTCCAACGAGATGCGGCGATAAACCTGGGGAACAAAACAATGAATGGAACCAGAGCTGTCGCTGGTAAGCAGTGCAGAAAACGCCAGTTCGCTGGAAAATGTAGACTCTTACCGATCACCGATAATAGTTCTAGCATTTAGGTCGAAATTGGAGTCCGTGACTGAAGTAGAAAAAAATCGTAGCTGATGTCACTTTCAATATTACGAATTTGTAATGATGCTATTATTTTGTTAACTATTGGAAGGAATTGTCAGGAGTAAGGAATGAATTAGACGTGAATTGAATGATATATAAGTTTAATTAATTGTAAAAATAGAACGTATAAAACGATCCACACTAGTATCTACAGGTAAAATATTTACCAGCCAACTGCTGCCAGAACCGAAGATGTATAGATTTGTAGATACAAGAAATTAATTTGATTTATCATATTCTGTACAATCGTGTAGTGTAATGATAAAAATCCATGTTGAAATGGAAAGGATTTAGACATTCGCACTTGCTACGTGTAATGAACTCTCTTTGCCCATTTAAAATGAAAACATTAACACCAACAGCTCACTAAAATTCTTCATGGAATTTCTTCGAGCTGAAATTACAACTTTAACGAGACATTTGTAGGAGAATGTGTCTACATATTTTACTTTCGAGTTACGACTGACTGGAAGTGAGAGTACACAGTTCATAAAGCTGTTCAATTGAAACCTTCACCTCGACCCTAATGCCCAAACAAAGTGCTGAATTAAATCATTCGTTCTATTAAGTAAATCAAACCATTCGAGAACGTTGAACGACTACCAAACTATAATATTGGCTCAATATTCCATTATCGAGCATATTACCATATGTAAAATTTTATCGTCTAAAATCTAACAATTTCAGGATACGAAATAACTCCAGACTCGACCGTAAGACCAAGAAATGAACCCCAAAAACTAATTCAAGTTGTTCCATGATGTAAAAAATGAGTCTAGTTATTTGAACTTCGCTTCAATGATTTCTTCCTAACCTGATGAAAAATATCATGCTATTACAGAGTATTAATTTATTCATTACTTCATGCATATTGAGTGAGTTTACTGATCTAACTCGTTGCGGAAGCTGCGAGTAGATTTAAGAAACGCCGTAAGTTTGTATAACAGTTGTTTTCAAGCTCATTAAAGATTTTTTCCTGTTTAAATTTCTACATTGGCAGCGCTGTGATTTCAAACAACGGTGGTCGAAACTAGCAATAATAATTTTAAATTAGCGATAAAATTTCCGAACAATTTACAGATGCAACATTTTAGGAACGTGCTACGAGCAATACTATACAAAAGGAAGGTAAGTTAAACTGTATTTGAAATATTTATGGTCACCGTGGTCGAGTGGTTAAGAGCGTGCGCTTTTCACGGGAAGGGTCGGCAGTTCGAATCCTAGCAATGCCCCCCGGTGATTCTCCCCGTTGGGAAAAGGGAGAACTAGCTCTCAATTCCCTACTCCATCGAGGTTCAGAAATGGGTACCGGCTTGACCGGGGGTAACCGTCATTACGTCCCTGTGTTAGTTATAAGAGATTGGAAAAATAAATCAATGGACAAGATGATAGGTATCAGGCTTGATTGGAATAATTTATTCCTTGATCCTTTATTGAAGTGGGAAGCTCACCCAACAGCGGTATCTCGAGACTGGATCGGAGGCGCTGTAGGTGACCAGGTAACTCCTCAAGTTCTCCTGCCAGTAACCAGCGCACAGCATCTCGTAGTCCGGAACTTCTGTGAATTCGTTCATAATCTGATGAATCCAATTCATCACTTGATGCATTGTACTCATCATTGATGCATCTTATGCATCCTTCGATATTCATCACTTGATGCATCGTACTCATCATTTGATGCATCGTATTCATCATTCGATGGATTATATGCGTTATTTGAGGTAAGTTGAGCATATTTCACAAGTGGTATTGATACACGTGGTATTCAGAACACTCACTTGATGATGAGAGGATTGAGTGTACATTAAGGCGTTATTTTCAGCGTCTAAAATAATATACATAGATTCAAGAGTTTGACAACAAGAGGATATATTAAACCAAGGTATAAACAGTTGTTGATCAATACAGATTCTTAATCCTTTAACCATCAGAGCATAGCGCGTCGTCCACCACACAAGTTTTAGCATCATCTGACAAAAAGTTGAATGTCAATGCCAAATGAATATCCACGTGCTAAATACTAAGTATCAACTAGGAGGTAAATTTCTGACGCTTAATTCTACGTCCATACCTTTGACGACGAGTGGCTTCCCCCAGGGGTCGAGATCTGTGCATTCATCCAAGTCGAGGACGATGGTATTGGAGCCGTAGCCTCTGGAGTCACACACGGACCACACGGGCGCCCGGTGCTTGCAGGAGTACTTGTCGAGAGGACTCACTGTCACGCCCCCCAGCACCCGGGGCATGAAGGGCATGGAGCCCTCCTGCACCACAGAGAACCTTCCTCTAACTGGACACGCCACAGGGTCCGGGGGATCAACTGTGAGGACGTAACAGGTCATGCGAGGCGCAATAAATGTCGCCGCTTCAGACATTCCGAAATGCTTGATAAATCTTCTTGATTTTAATTCTGCTTGTCCCTCTGTTAGTTACTTTGCACGACCTTAACGCTTGATAACTCAATGATAAGGGTCGTGGTAATTGTTCGACGCTGTTTAATAAGCTATAGATACTTTTAGATTAGAATTCAAGCTACACAACAAGCAAGAAAAATTCTTTTATTATTTTGCGTCATTTATGGCCTTCGCGAATGACTGTTGCACAGATACTCTTAGACTATAAATTTTCGCTCGATTCAATCACTTTTTTATTCTGCGGTCAACTGTCCTGGAACTTGGAGCTCTTCAACCACTGTGAATTCTTATCTTCCTTGAAGTGAGAACTTATAATTTTTAAATGACGTATCTGAAAAACTTGCGAATTTAATGAAAAACAATGACGTTCTTCTCAGTGTTGTCAAACGTATAAAATTAATCTATATTATTTTTCTCCTCGACTTTTATCGGTCCGTACGTTACGCTTTCAGCATCAAGCGGCATCACAGGTAAGGTTGACATCCGTTACCGGGTTAGCTGAGGTAAGGTATATTAAAAACTTGTGTACACGACCCGTGAAAACTGACGGAATTCGATGTTTCTTTTAAACAAATCATCCAGGTATGGATGAACAGCAAATAGATCCATCCTAATAGCACCCGCGATTAAAATATTCTTGTACTTGTGCACTGGTGAAATTCATCTCAGAGACGGCCATTGAGCTTTCTTAAAAACGTCACAGACGCACGTACCAAACAAGCAAGCAACTATTGTGTATTATTATTTAAAATTGTCATTGGCCAAAAGGTTTTTAAAAATTTGCTACATCTTTTTCATTGCGATAAGCTGCATTTTCTTCACAATAGATGCAATTTTAACGCAATATTCCTGACTTATGAACGAAACTAAGCAGATGCCAATTTTTTTATACCATTTGAATGATATCTATGATACCAACCAAGCGAGCAGATTCCCATTGTAATAACATAGGAGAAATTACGCATAAAAAATGCATTTATTTGTAAATTTATGGAGACATCTGGCTTTTTATTAAATAGTGTTAGTAAATTTAAGTAGCCACCTGACGTTTTACCATTTATTAACGATTCCTTGTTATGTTAGGGTGAGTACGTAATTATTAACTTAACATCGGTTGGGTGAGGATTGGTTTGAATAAGTTTTGGACGAATAAATTAAGTAAGAATACGTAAAGCTAGATAATGGTGCGAAAGACTAGGGTAGGATATGTTATGATAGGCTAGGATACGTAAGGCTAGGATATTTGAGCATCAGGTTTAAATAGGCAAGTTTAAAATTGGTTAGGATAGATTAGGCTAGAATCGGCGGGGCTAGGATAGGTTATGTTAGCTTAGCATAGGTAAGGCTAGGATAGGTTATGTTAGGTTAGTGTAATGATACATGTTAAATATATATATTCGTAAGCCTACACATAAGCCGTAGCTGGCAGCAAAAGCGCGGGAAATACAGTATGGTGCGTCCGAGAGGGAAATAGGGGGTGCCTCACCAAGAGAAGGAGGGTGTATGCGAGGGACAGGAGCTGTATGTAGAGCTAGTACGTGAAGCTGCATACATATAGAGCCGATTGCAACATTAATACACAGCGTAGAAAAGTAAAGGGTTAAATTTTATGCATCACGAGTGAGGAAAGAAGGGGTTTTTGGGGTTATAGAAGGATTTGAGAGGGCTGTGCGTATAGTAATACTAGATGAAAGCGAGGGACACTTAAGCATAGAGAGGTGACGCTCACGGGCGATCAATCAGAGACATAAAATTTTTCGCACATCGTTCGAGGGGAACGTAAATAAGCGTAGGACGGGAAAAAGGTTGCCCACTTCACCGTCAACCTGATTCTATGTGACACGTCGGCAAGATGTAGGCCCAGAGAGCAACAAAGGGGAGGTGAGCAAATTTTTGCGTGTTAGGAAGTGAAGGTATTTCAGAGAGTAATGACATTTAGAATATTAATGTTTGCTCTTAAACAATTGAGGAAGCCAGTATACAAATTTGTGCGACAGTTTTATTACGTTGTGTCTTTAGGCCGGTTAGAGTTGGAAAGTGTCATCGAGTAACGTCAGAGACTGAGATGCCGTCTTAAGCAGTGTATTGTGCTCCTTTTATATTATTTTGTTCTTAAGCAGGGTGTTACTTTTTTATTTTCAAATAGGGGTTGAAGTTAAGTAATATCTTATGGTGCTTTTTTGAGATCCCGGAGATTTTCTAGCTCGTTTGTTTGCCATGATACTGTAACACGTTGTGCGGCCAGAGGGGGCCATAAATATCAATGACGCCATTTTTCCGAGTCAAGTAATTTCATTCAAATGCTAAACTTCTGAATTAATTTATCTTTTGTATATTCATCTTGCATTAGAAATAATTTATTTTCCGTTGAAATCTCGTGGGAATCTTGTGTAACAGTTCGCCATTGGGAGTCAATTATTGAAATCCAAGCTAGAAGGAAAAACTAGCTGTTCAAATAACAGAGAATGAAGGCTAAAGAGGAATAGATTACTCAACCGCATTGTTGTTCGCAGGAGGGAAGGGAGGTCACTATGTACAACACCCCCAACCGCTTGGTGTCACATCAAGTTGCCACGAAAATGACGCGATCAGAAGGGACGCGTTATGAAAACACCTGTGTACGAGAATGGGGGAACAACTGATGATATACGAGCAGGAAAGTGGCTGGCTATGCGGTGCAGGCGCTATTAGTGTGTTATTCGTTGTGGATTTGCCGCGAGCAGTCCGGTGCAGTACTAGAAAATAGATGCCCGCGAGAAACAAGCAGCTGAAGCATTACGTTGGAAGCAATCTTGCAAAGCGCTAATACTTGAGAGACTTTTCGCATTGTGTGCATTTTATTTCGCATTGTGTGCATTTTATTTCGTATTGTGTACTTTCTACATTTGACATCGCATCAGTGTGGGGTTTATCGCAATCTGTGTCCCGTTTTGTTTCAATATTTGTTTGTCATGAATATGATCCACGTGTTCATTAGCAGACTTGAATACATTAATTATAAATGTGCAATTCGTCGTTTTCATTCTCCCGTGTTGATCTGGGGTACTGGAGTAGGTGAGCAGAACAGACACTATTTATATTTTCCACCTGTTCTTTTATTTCTCCTTCTGTGTTGCTTCAGCTCTTAATTTTCCCTTTGCTTTTCTACCATGAGGTTTAAATCCCTCACTACAGTGGCGCCAGCCTTATCTGTTTCGTGACATTAGGATAGGTTGGGCTAGGATAGGTTATATTAGGTTATCATAGGTTAGGCTATAATACGTTATGTTAGGCTAGCATAGGTTAGGCTAGAATAGGCTTTACCATGAAATTGACCGAGGAATTTCCGCGAGTCTTGCTATTGTAAATTAAAAGTGATCGATCCGCCAAAGAAGTTGCATTCTATCGCTCTAAAGTGGTTCAGTTAGCAATATAACTAAAATATTAATCAAATCGAATGGGGAACTTTAGTGAACGTATAGAATAGCTACGCAATCTAGGTCGCTTGTGAAGGATTCAATCTTGTACAGTTGTACATGGCAGATTACTGATACTGATTACTGATTATTGGACTGGTGATGAGCTGAGGCTTGAAGCGTTTCATTAAAATGATTTTAAAGTTCTTCTTTGCCAAAACCTTCATAATTAAACTGCTTAGCAGAAAAGATATTCCTAATTTCGAAAATACAGAACACAGTCATCAATTTCTGTTCAAATTTATAAAATACACACTCCAATTACCCACTTTCAATCAAATTCCAGGTAAACAGAACACACCAGTATCGATTGAAACTTCCAAAATGAAGAATAACATTACCTATTCTTAGTCAAATGTTAAATGTACAGAATAAAATGACCTACTTCTACTCGAATTTCTAAAATACTGATTCCACTTACTAATTAAGGCGTCGTATTTCCAATGCCGGCCGCTGCCAAATGAGCGGTGGTCGCAGGCTTCAAATGAGGCGATGTTGGAGTGACGGCTGTGACGGTACCGCACGATGTTGTGGTGGCGGGGTAACATCTCCCAACAGACGTACTCAACATTACTGTAACAGATGAGTGATGTTAGCTAGTACCCGAGGCAACTTGTGAATCCATCCCTCAACGGAACTCTCATTAGGGATAAAATGACAGCCACATAAGTTATAACTATATTACTCAACACTACCGGCGCGCAGGCTTTCGCAGCGAAAGCTACAGAAAAATACTCAACGTACTTAAAGCTTCGACAGTAAAGCTCTTCTTCCTAGGTCCTGGAACCATTTTTCTTTAAAATCATGTGAGAAGGATAACGAAAAGAAATGCTTCAAAAATATTTGAAAAATAGACGTTGCGCAGCTGAATGGAATGCTTTTAGCTTGGGCACAATCTCAAAACTCAACAAGATTCTTATGAACTGTAACTGTTAAACTAAATTTTTGAATGTGAACACAACCAAAGAACAATTATTGAACTTAATTTTTATTTTCTCAAACACCGTCTTGTGCTACGAAAATTATCGAAAAAATTACGAAAATAATTACAACTGGAAAATTGCCGTGAAAGAGAGGGTTAATTTTCGTGTACATTTCTGAATATTCTTCCGTAAGACTTTTTGCTCAACTTCAGAATTGATTTTCTAAGGCTACAAGACTTAACCTTCTCCGTAGATCAGAACATGTGAGTTGATTTATTTTGGTAATCGAAGGAATAAAATTAGTAAAGAATAGATAGACTTCTCTCTTCCTCAGGATACATCAATAACATTACTTGTTCTACCGTGCCTGTATTTGTAGTAGTTATCTTCATAGTTCTTTACTTGTTTGAATATATCTCAGCAGTGATTGAAAACAAGTTTAACGTTTTCATTGAGGGAAAATTTCTCACACATGAACATCGTTACAGCCGTATCTAATAGGCATGCTCGGACAGGTCTACCTGACGAACAAATCTAGATTGGTGTACCTGACATGCATGCATTGACAAATTTACCAGACAGGTTGGCCTAGACAGGTCTACCTGACGAACGGATCTAGATTGGTCTACCTGACATGCATGCATTGACAAATTTACCAGACAGGTTGGCCTAGACAGGTCTACCTGACGAACGGATCTAGATTGGTCTACCTGACATGCATGCATTGACAAATTTACCAGACAGGTTTGCCTAGACAGGCTTACCTGACGGGCTGGCTTGGACAAGTCCACATGACAGACATGCCTAGACAGGTCTTCCTGACAGGCATGCATAGACAGGTCTACCTGAGGGGCATGCCTTGACAGGTCTACCTGATAGGCATAGCTATAGACAGGTCTACTTGACAGGTATACTTAGACAGGGGATTACCCAACAGGTCTACCTGACGGGCATGCCTATAGACAGGTCTCCGAGGAAGGTGTGCACTTTTAGAGCAGCTCCGCTTGAAACTCACCACCCGTTGTCAGGCACGGCAGCGAGGAGGTACCTTTTGCCTCTGTTTTGGAGACACACGTGTACCACTTGTACCTCTCTGGGACCACGGTACAGCGATGTTACCATGTGTGTCGAGTTGATGTGTACCCTCGGCTCGCCACGACCAGTACTCTGCCACGTACCACTGTACTCTGATGGGAACGTGCAACTCGGAGGTACGCTGGGCACAACTGCGGGTAGAAAGATAAAATATAACGTGACGATAAATGAAGGTAAGTCAAAAACGCTTGTTGACTCGCTGCGCAACATGGACACATTTCGGAAGTACCATAGGAAAGAATTTTTTTGTCTTGACTGCTACGTCCACTTGATGTGTAGATGCCAGCTGCGTAATCACAATTTTGACACCATTCATTACTGCTCTGCTTTCTTTCGCAACGAATTTCAAGATTCCGTGGTATGAGTAGTGAGGTGAAATGTAGCTCGAAAGATAAATTTTTCGAAAACGCAAAGCAGTTAAATTCCTCAGCTTCCTATTAACCAAGAGTGCCATAAAACTATTGAAGATCGAAAAATTTGTCCCGAAGATAGAGCTTACCATGAGTCTATGCATGAGCACACAGGACATCAAAACACCAGCATAAGTATAATAAGATTTTTTTTATTGCGAACGTGCGGTAAGTTTGAAGAACATTTGTGTGATTATCCCTGTTATTATGTGCTAGAACCATCAGATGCGTACGCAGCACATCACACCTAATAATGAAGGGATTCGAGGTCCATAATAATGTTCAAAATTAATGATTTCTTGTTTAGAAAACTCTCTGAAGCTAAATATAAATGGAAAAAATGATGTATACAGCGTGATGTTGCGCTACACAAACTCATTGAGGAAAAAATATCGCACCATGACAATGACCACACAAAATGACATAAAAAACGCTAAGCTCCGATGTTGAGTAACATGAAATGTGAAGATACAATGTCAAAGCTGTGAAAATGAAAATTGTCATCCTAATTAGAATGCAGGCGTATCTTGTATGACCCGAAATATACAAAACAAGATCACCAAATCAAGACCTTTCATTCTGGAGCCTCAGGAAATACATTTACAATTTGAACTTAAATCTCTACTCATATTTATCAGTGGAATTTAACTTAAAACCAATGTGGAATAATTTTCGTTGAAATTTTTATTTCGACATTCAAGCTACGGAATCAGTTAAGCACCGACGAATGTTGCAGCGCAGCTAGCTGCAGTTCACTGACTAACCTTGGCAGCCATTTGCAATATCTCAGCCCTTGGATTTCATGCGTCATCGTAGGTTATCACTCTTTACTCTCAATGAAATGAAATGAAATGAAATTAAATTAAATTAAAGGAATAATATTTTCATTGCTCTTTCGACAATGAACGATGGTAACAATGTTGACCGTCGGTAAATACGGTACTTAATTAGAGGGAATAATACAAATTCAGCATGCATCGACAACTAGCTGTCATTGCTCACAAAAAATGTCGATAATCAAGTAGAAAACTTCCACATATTTAGGAAAACCAACTTTAAAATTAACTAAGCAAAGTATCATGAAAATGGAAATAACCATCTGGGAAGAAGATGTGATAGGGAAGTGAAAAGTGAGGGTGATCATCGCACCTGGAGTCAGTTCCATGAGCACTGGGCTGGCATCAGGAGCTGACAAGTCGCCGCAGCCCGGCCGTACGGAAGCCCCAATCACCAGCCGCGGCTCCGTCAAGTCGTGGAGGAAGCAACTGTTGTGGAGGGAGAGGTTCAAGTAAAAATGGAAAATAGGCGTCATCTGCCTTTCGGTCAAACTATCGTGAAAAGAGGAAAAAAGGAAGGTCACTTTGTCTTTGCGAAAATATGGTTTTCAAATAGGCGACCTCTAAGATATTATGGGACATGGTGTTCAAGGCTTTAAATTTTTCCCACCGAACGTAATCGAAAAATTTGGTCATCTTTAACTTTTTTATGATTATGGAGTTGAACGCATTTAAATAGGCCACATTATTGCCACTAACTTATGCTACTCGTCCTAATGTCCTATTCCCAATGAAAGACAAAATTACATCCATCGAATCAGTCATTAGCTACGATAGGCTCAATTTCCATTAGCTACGAAAGACTGGCGCTTCCTTAGCATTTTTATCCCCAGCATTCTATAAACTGCGTACTCAGGAGCCCTCAACATATCTCTTCCATTACCCCTGACGTTTTAGAAGCTCTTCAAACACAACTTAAAATAAAACAAAATATTGCAAAAGTTTTGTTGCTTTCTACATGCCTTTTGATGGCTTCCTCACTCCGAGGAGTAAAATTTCTATTCCGAAAAAATTGTAATTCAAATGTTCACATATTTTATACGTTGATTTTTTCACTATGAAGACATGAACTAAGGAACAATGAGAAGCACAGACCGGTAACGCTCTTCTTCGTTGCCCTGCTGCAGGCTGGCGACGGCGAGGTAGTGGCGAGTGCCGACGTGCCACGACCCCAGGCACGAGTACGACACTTCTGTGGGCAACGTAATTGTTGCGCAACTTCGGAAGCGAGCTCTAAAATACTACCCGAATTGAGCTCATAAAATTAGGGAAAGTGTAGGTTTTCATTTTTAAGGCTATTAAAATTAGGGAAAGGGTAGGTTTTAATTTTTAAGGCTCTTAAAATTAGGGAAAGGGTAGGTTTTAATTTTTAAGGCTCGTAAAATTAGGGAAAGGGTAGGTTTTAATTTTTTAAAGCTTTGGTATTGAACTTTTGAAAATGAAAAAATTCGGCTCGTATCTTTTAAAATTAAGAAAACATTTTTGCACGATACTCCTATTTTTTTTAGGTTCACCATTGAACTTATGAACAGATCTCTTCTTATAACGAAAACCCCTGAATTTAATTCCTAAAAATACAAAAAAAAACATCGAAATGATGTACAAAATCATCTAGCAGACAATTCTTGTCGTGAGTAAGCAACAGAGCCGTTCGGCTTCACTGAAAACTTTAAATATGCAGAAAAAGAGTTTAAAATCTCACAAGTCGCACAGATCAACCTCTACGCAAGTTGAGATCAACCTTTCACTGTATATGGTGAACTAGCCCAAAATCGAAAAGAAGATCAGTAATCATAACCCCACTATTGAATAACATCGCTAATTCCAAGTATTGTTTCAGGCACGCAGTACGAGGAGCATGGAGCTAGTTCAACGGGGTGTGTGGCGCTGAGGAGAGTGTGTGTTCCTATTTATCAACCCTTCATATCTACTGTGACAGTCACACAAGTCGGTGATCTGAAAAGCTAGTTCTAAGTTCAAGAATTGTTAAGTTCATTCAAATTATTTTGTTGCAAACTAAATGCACTTTCTCCTGTTAAATAGTTTTAAAATGTATTGCGCTGAAAAATGGAAGTGTACGTGGCAGTAAAGAGAGCTGCTCGTGTAGGGTTGTAACGCATAAGAAAGAACATCACCTGATATTCACTGTTCCTAGAAAATTTAAAAGGAAAGAAAGGGGCTCTGTAGCCGCAGTTCCGTCCGTCATAGACACAGCAGCGTGACCCTTTATATTCTAGTTAGTTTTACTTTGATGCCTCTTGGCCCCTCAGTGACACTTCAAATTGGTTAGCGCAGAGCTCGGTTGCCTCTGCCGGTGTTGCACATGCTTGCACTTCGGTCGGGGCGTCGTGTCGCTGGGCGTAAGGTATTTATTCAATTTCTTTAATATTCATCTATTGTTCGTGTACTGCATATTCAGTAGTGTCAATTTGTTAATTATGTATCCCTTTTCAGACCAGTGTTCATGACCGCGTTTGTGGTGACAATGAGCCAAGTGCTACCACCCGTGTTTAATGAGCAGTGTGAAACCAACGTAACAGGTCGTAGAACACGGGAGATATGAAATCGCAGGACATGGCAAAATTCTGACTTCAATGTTCTCCTCATGTAGATGTAAATTAGACCCTACAGGCTCCTGTGCATCAATTTGATCATTTGCTACATGATGCTCATGATAAGCATAAGCATAACGTGCATTGATGTGCAACCCCCAAGATATACGACGTATTAGTGTTGGAAGATGTAAAAGATGGTGTGTCTATCAAGAAACATTGTGAGTGTCATTGTGATTTGCATGGCATTCAAATTTATAAGCCCATATAGTTTATGGCCCATCTTTAGGCCCATTCGTGTTGGACTGTAAGCCAATTACAATTTCAACACACACATTTCAGAGTTCAAAGGACATTCCTGACACCCAATTCATGTTGAAATGCAAACGTTTTAAGTTCACCACACACACACACACACTGGAGAATTTAAATATTGTTCCTGACACTTAGTACTATTCACGAATAAAGGAATTCTTTTATACTGCGCGTTGTATGCGTATGACACTGTAGAGCTGACCGTACCTGCATCATATGACTGGCTAACGCCAGGACAGCGCCGGTACACGACTGTCATTTGTTCACCGTCAGCCGTCATTCGCTCCCCAGCCGCCTGACACGATGTCAGCTCCGCTCGAGGATGGATGCACAGCGCTGACGAACTGAAGGAAAACTCGCAGTTTAATTTCGCAAAGCTGTAATTCTACGATGAGTGAGCCAATATTAGTTGTACCTGGTAAGTAACCAGTTATTACTAAAAGAACTCTAGCTAGAAATTTAAACGCTATGTGAATCGAAAATGACACTATTTACTAATGGGGCAAAAAGATAACCGCTAATTGTTGCCCAAAGAATGACTGAAATTTTTAGAATGTAATAAATTAGTTTGACTTAAAAATTGCTGCGAATTTATTGGTATTAATTAGTTAAAGGAATTAAAAAAAAATTTCTACGCAAGCTGATAGGTGGGAGTACTTATAGTGTTTGTAAATATATTTTTTCAATTCTTAGCTCTTCCTTCCTTAACAGCATCAATTTCATTCATCCAAAGTTAAAAAAGCGAAGTACAAATTAATGCGTGATTTGAAAAAACACTGAGTGACAATCATGCATCTAAAAACTTGTTAGAAAACATTTAATTTGGTGAATTTTTTGAGAATTCCACAAAATATTTCACTAGATTTCTTCTATTGTGTCCTTTCATTGTGTTTTGCTTCGCGTTTTTGTAGCATACCGTAAGATTCGTTGATATCTTAGCGCACATAAAAAATTACGTATTCCAACAGCACGAGCGTGTCGCTTCAACATGTTGTGTGCCTGGGGGTTTGTATTTCACATGTGTCTGAGTTTGTATTGATGTTGTGCTTAGCAAGGGTTTTGTGTGTAAGCATTTTTGGGTAGGCCTGGACAAGAGAGTCGGTGTTCTTGACCACATACAGCGAAAAATTAATGTCCAAGCAAACCGTCGTAGAAGCCTAGCCACAAGGGTTTGACAGTGATTTATGACCTACACTTGACACTGAGGGTAACCATAGCAACAATTTTCGGGGCAACGGGGACTCTCGGGAGAAGGCGGGGACCACAGAGTGCTTGTTACAGCAGTTTAACAGCAAATAAGAATGAACCAGCTCCAGGACCACCAATTACAAAGGTGTAGGCAGGCACTTATGAAGCCCCGGAGAAGTACGATTGGGCGAGTGGGAAAAGAGGGCAGCCCTCAAGCAGACTTAGATGTAGCTTATGGAATAGGTTCAGTCTTGCGCCGAGCACCGTCGGAAAGAGTAGGTGTCACGAACAGGAGGTGGTAAAAATAAAGTCACACTGAAAATGCACTCTGAAAATAAGTGAAAAACATTTAGCATGCTTCGAAGTGTAATTAGACTTGCCAGAATTTAATTTAAATATCTCTTTTTCCATTGCAGAGAAGAGAAGTCTCACACAAGACCTCCGTGGTCGAGACATTAAATCAGAGAAATAAAGATCAAACGTCGTTGGGCGGGTGAGAGTTAGTTCTAGTTGTACAAGAGATGCTGTTCGAAAAATATGTGATGAAAAGTTAATGTCATTTAAAGTAAACACTAAATGCTTAAATGAGCACATTTTTTCAATCAAAGTAATGGTTAAATTTCGTAATCTTTGCAGGAGGGCGGTTCTTTGCAGTTCTCCATAGAAAATCATCGCCTTTGGTTCCATTTCTACAAAAGGGGAACCTACATGACGCTGTGAATACAGTTCGTGAGACATTTGCTGAGCTAGGAATAGCTCAAGGAATTTGAACTGACGCTGCACTTGAGAATGCACGTGTGAATTGAAGCTATGACCGTGTCCTGTGCTGTTGGAAACGTAGTCATGAAATAGGTTGCATTTTATGTCATGTGCTTTCGTTCAGTTGATACGTAAAGAGGATTGGCCAATCCATATCGTTAGGGTAGTATTGCCATGAGGCTATTACACTCACATTTTTGTTTGCAATTCTGTTAGTCGTGTTAGTATCTTGTGAAGGGTAGTAGGCTTGAGGAATTTATACTGCAACATTCCTCCTAATACGTCCATTGTATGTTAGCTTCCTAAACGTGTTGGATGACTCACTGCCGTAATCATAAAATTATGCGAAATTCACGTGGTGTATAATATACCCAATGTCGGAAGCAACATCTCTCATCGTCACAGGTGCGCATAGAACAGCGCTTGCGTAAGTGGTATTCCTTCACATCGGTGAGTACCGTCCTTGTTTTAGTATATGAAACGTACCTTTTTTATTTTATTAATCGTGTATTTTTAGTTTGCCTGCATTTTGTGTATTTCATAATTTCATGGAGGTATGCCAATTTCTCATCTCCGAGAACCCGGTCTCCTTGTTAATCTAAATTAATGAGGAGGCAGGACCTATGTCTCACTAAAATTTATTTTCAAAGTTAAAAGCAACATATCAAAAACTTAGATTTAAGAAAAAACGCGTAGTTCATTGTCTCAAATTAAACCCATCCTGATTTTAATTACAATTGCAAACTCAACACTGTGAATTTTACCACTTATGTTGACACAGCACGCAAAGCAGTCGGACTCTAAATTGCAGGAAGTAAAGTGCTCCTCAGCTCTTCATATGTTACAAAAAAGAGACAGTTTACGCCCATTTAGTTTACGTTTACATGAAGTATTGGTTCCGTGAGAAACTGCTGTTCATCTGGGAGATAATTTGCTCTCCGCGGTACAAACTTTCCCAAATTTTCGGCAGAAGTTAGCCATAACGGCTTAATTTGCGGAGGTTAGGCCTCTGACCTTCCAGTCGCATTGTTGCTTGCTCCTCTGCGCCATTAAGGGCGCTTTACTTACCTTTCCTGAAGTCAATCAACAATACTCGTAGTATAAGCACTGAATAGACTAGTTTATCAACCAACGTAATCAAGAGACGATTATTAATTTAAGCATTATAACTGCTTGTTGTTGCTTCTTATTTCCCACCTGACAGACTTCAGTGATCTGTGTTTGCAGCGATTGCTTCTAATACCATTCAGTCAAAATAGAGCAAAAACAGATGCGAAATTTTTTAATGACAAAATACAGTAATCTGACGTATGAAGACAATAATTTCACAACTGAAGAGAGCTGCTTATCTCAGTGACAGTTTCAATACAAAGTCACCTGAATACATATTTAAGCGTGTGTAAATACTCACAAGTTTTACTGAAAAAAATTTGTTCATCGAGAGAAGGCTGGTGAATCACCGTACCTGTGCGTGTCCCTCCATGCCATGTGGTAGTGCCCTCTCAAGAAAGCGAGGCAAGTGACAGGCACGGGGTTCCTCCTGTGCATCAACACGCCGTGTCCTCCATCAGCAGTACCAGTTCTTTCAGAAGAAATTATTTTCTGATATTCTTGACCGATCTTCATTTTAGGAGCTAGATTGTCTCGGTTAGCTCTCCGTTCGAGCGGCTCCATCTCGCCGTTTCGACTACTATTGGCATTTATACTGACTGGGTCTTTGGGGGGATGGAAGACATTTAATTTTTTTTTCATCTCATCTTTGTCATCCAGCATTTTGCTAATACGCTGAAGCTGGGCGGAATTTCTCGAGACGTTCTGGAAATACATCCTCGGAGAATCATGGCCAGAGACTACATCGTTCAGAAAAGAACAAAGCTTGTCTATGCTCAGATACTTGTACCCTGATTTCACAACCTCTATTTCAATCATTTTAGCACTCGGTCGGATTATCTTAGATACAGCAGCTCTCGTAGATAATCGTCCTACTTTTCGATGACTGGCTTCTACGGAATCAAAGTTTTGATTTGAAACACTTTCGCTCTGAACATGACGCTTTTGACCTTTAAAATTGTGATTCATAGTATGAAATGAGGACAGTATCTTTGGCTTTTTCGTTGAATTATTATGTCTTGTAAATGATCTTGGATGCTTTGGCAACATTTTTGATACTTCTTTTTCAATATATTCTCTATTGACGCGTTTCTGTGTATTGGAAGCTTTCACGTCGTGAGGGCTGACATTTCTATCAGCAGAAAAAATGTCAGCGCTCAAAGAGGTCCTTGAGCCTGAGGTAGCGGACGCAGGCTGGACGGCCTGCTCCGGCTCAGCTGACCTGACCACGCGGGACGTCTGTCTGAAATTGCAGGGGCCTGCAGAGGTGAGAAGATTTGATAAAACGAAGATGCACGTTAATTAAGTTGAATTCTTATAAGTCATTTCTTAACTGATTTGCAGAAAATCGGCTCTAATTATCAAATCATTGTAATATATTATTAAATAGAATGAAGATGATTACATGACGAGAATTAGTTAAATATGGTACAAATGAAAGAAATTGCGATTATTTGATATTAGAGCGGGATCAAAAAAGCATCGACATCATTATAGAGCACCTGCCGAGACGAATAAAAGCTAAGTTCAATAGAACAACTTGCCGTCGAATCTTTCGATTATGTTCCAGGATCTGACAAGAAAGCGAGAGCAGAAGCGACAGCTCCCTACTTCAAAGATGTAGTCGAGCACATCAGGAGCCAAGGAGCGCCACGTGACCGGGGCCCCTCTCTGCTCGTACTCCGATTCGTCGATCATGGAACGGTGCCCTTGCCCATCCTCCCACGAGAACCAATCCCCACGCAGCATTTCTGGAAACGCATGCTTCGGCTCGTGTGAACTTCCAGAAGTACCTGAACAAATATAAAAATGTCATTTGCGCTCTAGAGATACTTTCTAGAAGTACCTGGAAAATATAATGCAAAAACAACATTTACACTCAAAGATAACTGCCAGAAGTACAAGGGAAACATAAAAATACCATTTACACCCGTAACAAAACTTCCAGAAGTACCTAGAAATCTACAAAAAGACATTTGCAATCTAAAAATAACTTGCAGAAGAACCCGGAAGAGTTTAGAAGCAATTTTTGCTCTCAAAATATAAACAGCTGATGAAAATCCCCAAGAAGTCTGAGTACTCGTGATATTGAAAAAAAGAAGAGCAACACAAGCCATTTTGAGCATCCACTTAACACTTAAAATAATACGTGATTACGAACGCATCGACTTCATGCAATCATCGGTGTAGGGAAAACTCTGCATATATGTACAAACAAGAGTTGGTACATCAGTATGAATAATCTAAAACTTATAGAATTCAAGCTGCTAATGAATAGTAAAGAAATAAAACTACAAACGTATGATAAATCTTTATTGCACATAAACTTTTGTTGTTTTTTTGGTCTGCACAATGCGGCATTAGGGAGCTGTTCCAATTGAAGGGTAAATTTTTAGGCCCTCGTTTTCTTTGCGTAATTAATGCACAAAAAAACGTAGACCAATTTGATATAACTTTCAGTACGTTTTTTAAAAAGTGATTTTAGTACTTCATTTAAGTTTTTGAAAAAATCGCCGCACGTGAATAGAGTTATTGGTGATTAAAATACCCGGTGAATAAAACAGACAAGTTACATCACGATGATGTCAAATGTGACGGCACCTTGTCAGAAATTGTACGATAAAATGTTTCCATCAATCAGTTGGTGTTAGCTTAGTTACTTTTAGCTCACCTCGAGTCTGAAATGTTTGAGTACATTAACTTTTAAGCCCTTAATTCCTGAAGCTAGACCCGGGCCCTAATTTCCAAGTCCTTTTAACATATAATACAAGAAGATGTATACAAATATATATATTAAAAAGATAGAAATTCTTGGTTAAACATACATTGATAAAAGACTACCACAGTAATCTCAGTAGTTCCAGCTGTATTAATGTGTGCTCAGTAGTTCCATCGCGTTGATTTTTGTACTTCATTCCATGAAAGATACACAAGATTGCGGTGCATGTTTTTGAGTGTCCTTCAAATTTTTCCTTAACGTTCAATATTCTTAGAAGCTCGAAGAGGCAACATTTTCGTCCTTTACTGGCTGAAAAAGAATTCAAAATCACAAGTCGTATAGTCACGAGACTTGAGACAACGAAAATGGATCGATACGTCACCGGGAACGCAATCGGGCCTTCACACTCGCCTTGAGATTTTGACTGACAGTCAACAATGGACGCCAAATACGTGCAGCTGCAAAACAATAGGGTCGAAGTTTATTCGACCCACAGCAAAGTTTCTGAACAAGTGTCTTAATGACAGCAAAGGAAGATTAATTTACTCATTTGAAGGTTTTAGAGCAATCACGAGCTATTATTATTTCCATTTTACCGTACATCATATGACCCACATCGTGTTACTGTATGGTAATTGCAGCACGTAATCGTATTTCTGTATGTTGTGGTTCTGGATATCGTGGATAACTTTTTACCAGTTATATAGGTCGAGTTAACACTGCTTAAGATAGCAATCATCACACAGTATTCAATTATAACATATATGGCTACACACTATCTATCGGTACACCCTAAAGAACACCTAAAAAAATAACGAAGGATGCCTACGTCTTAAAAGGCGTGTTTGACTAAATCTGCTTAACTAGTTTTCGAGTTAACAGTGAATCATTAGCGTGAAATACATGAACGCAATTTCTAGACAAAATCATCTCTGACGAGGACATTCTAAAAATATTTTCACAAACGACTAATTAAAAGTAGCGCATAAGTTCTCCGTATTAAAATTAAGTAACATTTTTCGAACGTCATTATACACTGGCCTTGAACCATGAGGACACCTGAACTGATGAGGAATTGAATAAAGCTTATTATCATATTTTATCGTACAGGGGAAACTATTCATTTGTTTTATTATTATTGTTTGTGGTCGCTTTTCCACCGGGGTCATCAACTAATAGCAAATGTGGACCCCTTCGATTTCGCCAAGCATTTTAAGGGGGACGACCCAGGGATTCTTGGGCCCAATAGGCCAATTTTTTTCTTTGTTGAAAAAGGATCCTTAGGTGGTGGGCTATTGTGTCCTAAAATTTTATGGGGTTACGGGCACTAGATCCCCCTCCCCCCCAACCCAGGGGGTTGTAAGGTGACCACAAATCATAAATTTTTGACCCATATAAAAAGAAAACAAAAAGAAAACCAAAAAAATCTGCATTTTTCAGCTTGTTAGCAATGTTTTAAGGATTCTGAAATTGCTGAAATTGTCTTTGATTTTGTTGTAGCATGAAAACTCATTGACTAGTATTAATTTGAAATATCAGACAAAATGACATAAAAAACAAATATTTCCCATTTTCTGAATAACCAAGACCAAAATCAAAAAATGAATTGAAAAAAATTTGCTTCTTTAAAAAATTACATATAATGGCTTATTTCGAAGAATCAGTCCACAAATAAAAAATTTATCATTCCTCAAGAAATGAAAAATAATTTTCTTTTCATATATAATTTATACATGTAACTTACAATTCACAGTGTAAAGATGAAATTATGCATGCATATCGTTTGTAGATGATAATACAACATGATAATATACATTCCAGATGATGATACAACACTTGAGATAAAATTTTGATTTTTGTCTCACGAAAATACCCCATTTTCAACATTCAAATGAATAAAAGTCAATAAGTTTTCATGCTAGAAAAAACACCATGTCAGTTTTGAAATCCTTGGAACATTTCTAACAAACTAAAATCCTATGATTTTCCAATTTGTATGTTTAATTTTTTTATCACAGTTCAAAAAAGAATCGTAAATTTTAGTTAGTGATCAAAAACCGCATTTCAAAAGAAAACAAAAAGGAAAATGCAAAATTTGGCTCATTTAGTTTTTTAACAATGTTTTAAGGATTCCAAAACTGTTTTTGAATTCGTTCTAGCATAAAAACTCATTGACTTCTATTATTTTTAAAATATCACTAAAAATAAACTAAAAAACAATTATTTCAAATTTTTTCAAAAACTGAGGCCAAAATCGAAAAAGTTACACGAGCATAATTCGTTTGAAAAAAAAAAATACATACACTGGCCACATTTCAGAATAATCAGATCAAAAAAATAATAAAAATGGGTTATCCTCCTGAAAGGAAATAACGTGGATTCAAATTGGGAGTGCAGCCTAGTTCCCTGGGGTTTCAGCTGCCCACCCTCGAATAGCCGAGTATTTGTTGTAAATCTTGTACAATATTTCGAACATCGCTAGTTGCAATACAATCTACGTATTCAAGATAACTTATGTTTGTGAATTATGAGAGGGAATCAATAGTGACAATATTTGCGTTTACAAACACAAAATGGCTTGAAGAAGACTTTTTTTAGCATTTAGTGAATTAACTTTTTTATTCGACTTGTTGATTTCAAGATGATAATGAACACATGTTTCGAAATTCCCTAACCTAAGTAACTTTCGGCAAAGCCCCGATCAACAAAGCCTATGAACGTTAACCAGGCACACATATGCCATGATACTGGCAGCTGAGACTGTGCTAATTTGACTGTGACTGCGCAAAAATATACTGTGCAAATTTGAGTCCTCTATTTAAAAACATTACTTCCAGTCACTGGTCTTCCTTCCGTGAACGTTTGGATTGAGATGAAGATAGAGCCGACGATATCAGATCTCCCCTTAGACTACCAATCTCAAACAGAGAAAACCATCGAGATCAAATATGAATGAGCACGTGCTTGATAAGAGAAAACTTCGTGTGCAATCAAGTAAGCATGCGCCTAACAGTTCGCTGTGCGGACTACGGCCGTCCCGTTCCGACCGGCTGCTGTACCTGCAGCACCGCCCACCAGATGGCAGGCTTCATTACCAGCGGAGCGAGATGCGCTTGTGGTTGTCCACTGTTATTACCAAGTGCGTCCGACCGGAGACGCTCAAGCACAGCGCAAAGTTTGAATATTAGGAGCATGTGGAGATTATGAAAATAAGCAAAATTGACAGTAAAAACGTAAGTCCTGAATATTTTTTGAGGCAATCATGAGCACATGTAACTAGAAATAAATAAACAGTGGTAACATTTTGGGAACTTGCTGCCAAAAAGTGGTAATAATGTCCTTAATTTTTTGCGTTCTTAAACCAGGTAAAATGTTTTAAAATACCATTATGACGAAATGTAACGCTGTAGTTTTTTAACTATAGCACGATTAAAATTATGGCACGATTTTTTGACTCAACAAGTATCCGTTTGAGTACTCATTAAGAAACTCTATTAAGCAAATATCAAAGCACTTTGAGATACAAAATTTTATTACTGAACTGTTTAGGTTTAAACATGGGGTTGGCTTAAAAGTTTTTTTAGAATCTAAATCGTCGATATTGGATCGAGCTGTTTTCTTCCATGCACTGCACAACATACGATATTGTTAGAGCTGTGTCACTAAATGATAGCATGAGAGGGAGGAGCTCTCGACTCATAAGGGAATAGAAAAAAATAGAAGTCACTAAATTACCAATTAATGTATATCATATCCTAACAACTATTCTTATACGAGCTCAAAAAGAACAATAAAAAGTATCGGTTAACTCATTTGAAAAAATAAGGACCGGCATGATGATTACGCATATTTCCGTACACGTTTAATTATGAGAGTAAATTTTCGACGTTTAATAAACTCTTTACATTGAAGTACAAAACTTTGATGGGCATTGTCAATGGGAGACATTCAACCTGCGGCGGCCGTTTACGTCCCTCCGAGCAACTTAGGTGCTCAAGTTCGAAGTTTCATGAGAGTTTAAGGGTTTCGTTTTGGTATCGTTAGGGTTTCAAGGTTTCATAGAGGTTTTGAGGTTCCACATAGGTGATATGGTTTCATTGGGGCTAGGGGTTTCATTGGAGTTTTGTGGTTTCGAAGTTTCACTGGCATTTCGCAGTTTCAAAAGAGTTTTGGAGCTTCCTTTGGGTTTCAGGGTTTCATTGAGGTTTCGATGTTTCAAAGGGGCTTTGGGGATTAACTTGATTTCATTGGGGTTTCAGTTTCATTGGGGTCTTGGGGTTTCATAAAGGTCTTGCCATTGTATTGGTGTTTCGCTTTCCATGGGACATTAGAAGTTCCACACGTCAATCAAGTGACTCGGGTCTCTACGAAAAACCAGCTGGAATCGTGCACGTTATCATGCCGCTAATTGTTTAGAAAAGAGCAGGGGTGTTGCATCGCACGAGTTTCATTTCCTGGTAAAGGTATGAAATAAAAAAGAAGCTGAGTTTTTTAACCCAAACTAACGTAGATACTTTAGTAACTTCCCAAACATAATTCCAGAAGGACTGAAAATGATATAACCCTATTATTGCGTTTTATCGCAGACGATGATAGCCCGTTTTTGATCAATAGAAGCAATGCATTGCTAATGTTCTGCTGAAAAAAATCACTCGTTGTACCGGTGATATTGCCGCGTCGCTTTCTGATAAGATTTGAAGTTTCGGGCATTTTTGCGAATTATTTAGGCCCCTAAATTCTTTAGGATGTATAGGTAGTTTCTATATCCTGGAATCTTTCATAGCTTAATGAAACACACGAATGTTTGAAAGTTTAAAAAATCAATAACTGTAACTGTAGTGTACGAGATTGGGTAGCCAGTTTCATCCAGGTTTTAAAGAATGTCACTCAGTCAGTGTCATTCAAAAAATAAATAAGGAAATAATACCCATTAGATGAGAGGAAATAAGTCCAATTGGGCATTAGTTCGTGTGAAGAAAATAAAAGACATATCTCTTTGCAAAAAAATAACTATTTCAGTGACACTCCGTTTTGATCAAAATAGTTCGTCTCTATCATTACCGAGAAGAACGGCATGGAGTCATATTCTACTACATTCATAGTTTGCGACTACAGTTTCTATGCTTTTTGAACTAACAATTATATTGGTTAAAGTACTGATATATTTTTTGTGGCTAAATTTCAACATTTCTTGTCCTAAGCCGATATTTGCAGCATTGATTTAGCGTCTTTGTTTATCAGCCTCTGCAGTTGATAGATCTAATGCACTTGTTTTGCGAGGCACATGCCTTTGATAGTGAATAGCAATTAGGCGAAAGGCTCAGGCATAGTTACCTGAATCAGAGAGATATCAAAATATATGAATTTGTTTATTCAATGCAAAAGCTGTAGAATCACATAAGGGCAGCTGCTCACATGTGATGCAAGTCTGACAATGACATCGGGTTGCGTCCGACTCAATCATTCCTTGGACTACTCAGTAAAGCGTCTTTGTGCTCGCGCTTGATTTGATTTGATGTGTTTCGTTCTTATTTAAAAGGTCTTGAGTTTGGATTAGCTATTATTCAAGCGTCGAAATAATGTCAAGTGCTAAAGAAGCAATTCATTAATTTTTATGCTGATATAGATAAGATTACATGAAAAGAATATTGATAAAATGCGTGAAGAAGTTTAACAGTTTTCGGGGAACTAAAACAGAAACTGGGTGCAAAATAAAAGGTCTAAAAATAACATGAGATTTTGGGACAGAAAATCATTTTAGAGTGAACACATTATTTTCAAAAAGACTATGATTGATCATGGCAAAGAATCCCTTTTTCAAGAAAGTTTACCATTGGAAAACGAAGCATTTATTCTTCATTCGTCCCCTCAGGGGGATACAACTATTGTATCTATGGGAATTAGCGCTCCCAGGGGGCCTATGTGAGGGCCCGAGCTAAGGGTTAGGTAGGTTTCCTTTTTGTTGAAATAAAATAGGTTTTTGTTCTGTTATGGACCATCTTTTTTCGGTTCACTGATGTCCTGTTTTTTCAACACCTACTACTTCCTTCTTCAATTTTGATCTCGTTTCATAAACTTCTTTCTCATCTTACTGTTTCTATGCCCTTTCTGCATAGATTCCACGTTCCCTAAACTCCATACTAAATGGTGCCTTCCACCTTCCTCTCTTTGGATCGCCTTTGTAGCGGATAGGGAGGCTTAAACTAACTAATAATCTAATCTAATCTAATCTAATCTTCTTCATTCGTATACATTCCTCACTTTTTATTTCTGCAGTCAAGATCGAGTGGTCATTGTTTTTCCAGTGAATTTTTCGGCTCAAGAGGAGCTAAACAACAATCGAATTTGACCGATTAAACAATTGTTAAATCTGCCAAACTCGTCTCCATAAAACTCAAATCGCCGTGTTCTGTTCAAAGTTTTAAGACTAATTTCCTAAAATCAGTTTCGAGGCATGTCAAACATTTTACAATTTTTACTCAATTTCCTAAAGAAAGATTTTGACCTGTTGAGATGAGCGGGCAACCTTCTTATCATCCAACTTCTACTTAAAAATCAGCAGAAGTGTTCACAGTTTAGGTACCGAATAATGGTCAATTAAAAATACTTCAGGATGATTTCCGTTGCAGCTCACCTGGCCGTGAAGCTAGAAACACGCAGACGGACACTAGAAGGGTTATCGATCTCGATGCCGGCAAGTCCAAATGAAGCATCCTGCCACACGTGATGCACCAACGGCTTCACAACGTCTGTTGTACGATTTCAGATTAAAAAGAAGAATAAGCAATTCACTCGCTCATGAAAACGAGCTTCCTCGCTCGTTCCTTGTTATCCGGTTACCTGCAATAATTTTGTCACGTAAGGATATGCGTCAGTTTCCGAAAACTAGACCGGCGAACTGCGGATTTCAGGTTTAATTAAGGCTTGGATTTCATGTACTAGTTCCGAGGTGATATTACCTTCGCGTAATTTCATTCACTTAAGTGACCATTTCTGAGTTTTAGTGTAAACGGTATTACGGAACAAGTTTTGTGCACCCTACCTCTACTTGCTCTCAGCCCATACTGATTGATGCTGTTGCCTGAAACCGAAACCAGAAATCCCAAGGTTGTGTGACCAAAAGGGCCAAGACTTTCATTCTCATTCATAAATTTTCAGAGCAGTAAACATTTTAGGAAGGTATGGGTCACTTGTCTACAATAACGCATCATATCAATTTAATTCTGCTTCTTTACGAAATTGAAAGCTGATCTGAAGTGAACTTTTTTTTTATATAGCAGGTTGCACAGAGCTCAGAGTTTGACAAAATCACAT
>JACJUY010001971.1:61416-71462 GCA_014220935.1 Platorchestia sp. MABIK
TCATTCCTTTTAAGTGATTTATCTAAGTGTGCTATTGACCACCTTTGTAGATGTATGTGTTGTAATCATGTCCAGGTGGTACTATTGGATTACCAGATCTTTGTGATTTGTCTTGTTGAGTTAGAGGCATCTTAAGTTGTCAAAGCATTGTTAATAAAGAAATTTTACGTGTTCCCTTTACCACGTTTACTGGTAATTTTATGTATTCAATGGCTGTTTAAGACAAGTTTTGCATCATCCGTGGACTTTTTGAACCTTCCCCACTCGTGCTAAGTCTGAGGCAGTCACAGTTGGCTAATACTTGCCTTGAGAAAAATGGAGGGTATGTCGAAGGATACTAAATTACTTCAATTATTTAAACGTTATCTAAGGTAATCATTTGTAACTCTTTAACATTTGTATTTATTCGGTTTTTTGGAAAGTACAAAATAAGGAAGATTGTCAATTTTGTTTTAAAAACTTTGCCTTTGCATGATTGGTTTTTCTACCCCTTTCAGTAAATCTATCATTGTAAAGTAGGGAATCAGTAGGGACTCAGGGAAGCCTGGATTCGGGCAGCAAGTTATATGCCGATGAAAAGTGTTGCAAAACCCTTAGCCAAAGATGAACTTTCCATGAGCACATGGTAGAGGCAGAGAAGAAGTCTAATTCCTCCAGTGTGAGACGGCACCAAGACTTCGTAAACCAAAGAATTAAACGCTTTCTTTTTTAGTAAGACCTCACAAATGCCCATTTCTCCGGCGTACAGGATAGGTGCCAGCTTGTGTTGAAGACCTTACCCGTAAATACATGAAAGATGGAAAAAAAATTTCTTCAACCGACTTTCAAAAACTTGAATTATTCGAAAAGAAAACCAAATTCACTACGTAGTGAAAAAATGGACAATTCATGGATGTTAATTTAAAGCTGAGAAATAATCAATTAAAAAGTCGGGGACTTTTTTGTGGGACACCCGGTATATTAGCATACAAAGTCTAAATACCGTAGATTTGCGGTATAAAAATGGCTTACAAAGTCGAAACAAATTTATGGGACATAAATGACATCTTGCAATATGCGATCCAACCTCCAATGTCGACGTACATGCAAGCAAGAGGTGGACTGCCACTCAACAAATTATGGTTTCGTGCCCTCCATGGCCTGACTGGTCTCGCTAATGGACACAATCCATTAAGAAGAAATACGACATGACCGAACAAGACACACGCTGGCCGTAGCCGTATATTGTACATTGTTAATCAATGTCATCATTAGCTTATGACCACTGATACCAGCATTAGCAAATGAGTTCATGAGAGAGAGATAATTGCTATGAATGATTAGCAGTAATACGCCAGATTAGTCCAACAAAATTACCAAAAGAGAGAAGGATATTAATGTGTCAGATTTATGAGTTATTGGAAAATATACGGAAGAAATCTTTGATTATTTTTGTCATATATATTCCCACTTGTAATACGATGCTGCTTAAAATCCACTTCACAGTAGCGTGTTTGACGTGTGCTAAACTAGTTTTAAGTGAGAAACATGTACGCAAAGATATTTGTTGTTGCTTACTTTGTAATTTGATCATCTTTTGAAAGGTTGCCATAAAAGCCATGAAGTTGATTCTTCCCATAATGCTGATTGTGTTGGCTGCCTAATAATAAATATCCTCTCCTACATATGTATGTTTGTGTATATATCTTAATTGTTGCAACGTACATGCTTCTGGTAAATAAATCTTTAAAATCACTTTAAAATTTTCAGCATGTAGAACAGTAATGTGAAATATTTCCTTTCTAACACCTTTCGGTGAAAAATATTTATGACAGGCAGATCACATTCTTTTTTTATCATTTGAATAATTAAAGTATTTTAGTTAATTGATATACCTTAAAATGTAAAATATCCCCTAGTTAAAAAAGTACCTCCTAGTTAAAAAATCTTATTACGCGTGTTTTATCAAGCTGAAAGTTTAATTAAAAGAAGTGAATAAAATTTACTTATGCAGATCATCAACAAGCTCTCAGATATGAGTGGAAGTAACTAAAAATTAAGTGACGTATGTAAAACTGTTGACTTAGCTTAGATTATGAGTCATATGCGATTGCAACTGTTGGTTGACGAAAAATTTATGTTTAGTTTAGATTACCAAAAACTTGTTCAGCTCCGAATGTGTATAATAATTCTGCGTGATACTTGACACGCCAATTATATTTGTGCGGCTGCTACGGTAGGTCAGATGAGTTGTACATAGCAGAATAGAAATACCAACTGAACTCCTCGAAAAGATCTGTATCTGTCCTGGAAGTGTGTAAAATATAATTGGATTACATAATTTTACCGTGTGGGCTAAATTTATTTTGAAAAGGTAATGAAATTATTGAAATTCTCAACGCCCATAATGCTACTTAAATGAGCAGTATATCTAGTCATACACAAATGTACTAATGCGTAATAGACGCGTTTATTAAGCAAGTTCTCCCATTCGCTAAACCAAACCTGTTCGAAAAGAAACGTCATCGTTTCTGGTCATGAAACGTCAACCATTCATTTTTGTGATCACAAACAAGCTTTTGATGAATTTTTAACGTAAATTGAGACGTCGTCCCAATTATACTTCTATTCAGAGAAATGTTTTAAGCAATTTAAGCAATTAAAACAATTTACCATAAGTGGTACATCAAGTTCAGATGTCAAATGATGAGGTAATTTTAGTGTTCTGTATTCTCTTAGATCAATTATCACATTCTCATTTCGAACGTTTAAAAACATTTTGAGCAGTATCAGGTCATTCGAATGTGGAGCGAAACAAAAATTGTGAAAATACTGCTTGAGGAGAAATCTGCGGTTTTTCACTTCGTGTTCCAGTTTATCGAACAACAGGAGACTGAAGTCGGAGTAGTCGCCCTCGGATAACTCACACATCCAAGATTATCGAAGCCATCAAATGCAGAGTCAATGAAAGTCAATAAAATACGAAAACTTCAGCAACTCACCTATACAAAAGAAAACTGTCAAATACGGCAATAGTTCTGGACAACTTCAAGGAGAGTATGTTCTCAGACAACCTCGTGTTTTCAGATGAGAACAAATTCACAATTGAGGCGAACCGGAAATGCCAGAATGACAAAATACTGGAGACGTAACAAAGACCAATTTTCAGGCTGGATTTAGGTATAGGCTTTCATTTCTTACACCCACGAATCTGTCAAATGTTTTCAGAAAGCGGGAAAATGTACGAAAGTTTGTATTTTAAAGAAATTATGATTCCTATTCTCAGGGTTGTAAAAAGCCTTTTATAAATCATTCGTGCACCTTTTAACGAGGCCATGAGCCCTTTTCACAGAACAGCACATCCTTACAACAGAACAGCGCATTCTTCCGCCAAAACAGCGCACCCTTCCAACAGATCAGCTTGTCCTTCTAAAAGCTCAGCGCATTCTTTGAGCACGACAGTACGCAACTGTGGTGCCATGGATCATTTTTAAAGTTTCGGAAAAGGAAAATGTGGCCCTGTCTCATCGGGTGATCTTAGCCCAACGAATCTTAACGTTTGCTCCCTTTGTTCTCGTGTCTGAAGGTTGTGCCGCCTCCTCCCACGCAACAGCTGGAGTTCTAACGCTCTCCCTTGAAAGAATTAAAGAGAGATCACTCGTCATGACAAACCGCGTCTTGTGGCTGAGATTTTTCTTGGTAGATTCTTACGAGTCATTTTGATTTTTGATGGACATGCTAATTACTTGCTATATTATATCAAGGCCCTAGTTTAATATTGTGATATTGTGTTGTGAAGAACAACACATTTAAAAATTTGCAGGGGCAAATAATGTACATATGTACGTAAAATATGACTTAATAAAATAAGAAATATATAGTTCATTACAACAAAATATACTTGCCGCATGT
Organism: Platorchestia sp. MABIK; assembly: GCA_014220935.1. NCBI lineage: Eukaryota > Metazoa > Arthropoda > Malacostraca > Amphipoda > Talitridae > Platorchestia > Platorchestia sp. MABIK. Next base: position 65,308 of record JACJUY010001971.1, read on the forward strand.
CGGCATCATTCGTATTCCAGACAACAGAACTGGAATCTCTCATTTCACATATTTGATTTTGAAATAGAATTTTAAAATGCATGAAGTATTGGCGTAAGAACTCATTTATATGTATATTAGAAATCAATTTCGACTTCATTACGCGTGAGCATGCGAAGACTTAGTAGTTATCTCCTTTCACGAACCACTGATATCGCAAATCCTGAAGAATGTGCTATAATTCTCAGCGGTCATTAAGCCATCAAAGTAATTAAGACTAATGGCTTTTATTCCCTCCCTGATTTCAGCGGTAGGTTGCGGCGGACTTGCTCGATCACAATGAATGCGTGCAATGCAGTTAACTCCGCCATCGAACCGCTAATGAAGCAGAAGCTTCATTCTGTCTAGAGTTCAGCTTTCACTTGTTAGGCATGAACATTTATCCGTAAATAGGAATACGGATTATATTTTTGACCTAATTCTGAGCGCTCAAAGAGTCATGATTAGTTCACAGAAGCCTCAGTAGAGTAGAAGGTTGATTAGAATTATCGTTCATGCTGATTCTGTGATGCTTGGAGGATGGGAGGTGGTCGATAGAGTGAGATATATAGGCCTCTTTGGTGGAGAAATGCGCAGTTAACTATGAAGTAACGATTATAAACCAGGAGAAAACAGTGTTTACTGGAGATTTATTCCTGAGTTTAGTGGAGAGACTGATATTAAATGAAGCAACACTGGATTGGAGAATATGGATCTACTATATTCAAGGAATAATTAAATTATTTTCTAGAGCAAAAATAGGAAAACTTCACTGAAGAACTTGCAAAAAATTTAAATCACCTCTGTGAACTAATTAGATGACATCGAAATGTAGTAAACTTTTACCAGCAGCCCTCAGTTTCGAGGGCGTGATGTCCAAGTGCAAACACTCGACGACCCCCAGCCTGAGAGCCAATAATCTTGATGGTAAGAGAAGGAGTGCGGCGACGGAGGCCGGCCTACGTATCAGTGCTGCTGAACTCGCATTTTTTCGGACAAAATTTGCATTTCTGGAAAATTTCCAGACCAAATTAAGTCTGGAAGAGCACTCGGTATCAAACTAGATGCTGAGTTCTCTTTATTAAAAAGATTGCACAGTTTGAAATGTTTAACTCGTGCAATGGTTAATCCCGGCTGAATGCAATGGTTAATCCCTGCAATGGTTAATCGCTGCTGAATGTGTTGCAGAACTCGAAGGTAGCGTTGGGAACATTAGTGTCATTTTGATGCTGAGTTGAAGAAGAAACATCAATACAAACGAGATTTTATACTGCTCATTGGAGTTTTCGAAAGTCGGTCATCAATATAAATGAGTGAAGGATTGTTCTCATGTAAGGCTCAAGGCATGCGAATGACAACTGTATGAATGGGGGTAATCATTTTCGGTTCTTACGACAAGAAATAACGTGATGGATTCAATTCATTATTAAAAAGAAAATCTAGTGACAAATTTAGGAACAGAATCAAGCACACATGGCAGTGATCTAGTTAATCTCTCCAATTAGCCTCAACCTTTGTGTTTCTAAAAACTATAAGATGAATTCTTTCATTCCTCAAATTCACTCTTTTTTTTCGCAGCCCAGAGACCATGGTAATGTCACCGATCAGTAATCGGGTGATAAACTGTGATTCAATACTGAGAATTTTCGAGACAGCATGTCTGATGAACATCAAGAAATGGCTGAAATGTATCTCAATTAAGGAAAAAAACTGAACAAGTAGTTTTTAAAACAGTGATATCATTTATCTATCACTAGATACATCTTTGCCCATTGATGCGTTTCTTCGATTTATTCAAAACGTGAGATTTCATTGGCAATCCGGCGTCGCATTTCTGTCGTCTGTTGTCAGAAAAGCGTAAGTAAGCGAATTTTAATTCAGCTCGAGGTGTTTTTACGTTAAATTGCAAGATAAGATGCGCTTTTGGCATTCTTTTTATTAACATTGAGCTGAATATAAATATTGTAAATTTTCAAAGCCGACCTGTTCCGCAGTTTTTTGCCGAGCAAAAGCAATATAGGTCTCAAAGCTTGTTTGATATTGCCTTACTCTGAACAGCAAATGACCTCTTAAGATATGCACGCAAATCTTGAGTCATGCATGAGACCATGAGACATGCATGACACCTTGAGTCATGCATGACACCTTGAGACATGCATGACACCTTGAGTCATGCATGACACCATGAGACATGCATGATTTGAGTTTGATTTTCAAAAAATTGTCGTGGAGGAAGTGAAGGAGATTTACTTCTTCTACAAACACGACCGCATGGCAACGGCCCTGATAGTTAAACAGATTCTTCCTGCCAAAATTCTACTGCTGCGGATACTTAGAGCATTGCATTTCCTTCAACTCCTGCAGAGCGAGAAGACATGTTTAAAAATTTTGAGACCTCGCAATGGCTAAGTGATTTCATACACGCAAAACAGCAGCGAAACATTAAAGGAATTTCGATTATTTCAATAGTGTTTCATTACCTTTACCCTCGTAAATAAAATAGTTTTTAAAAAGGGATTGTCACAATCATCTATCTTATTTATTTATTCTTAAAATGACATAGTTACATGTTATGTAATTTTGGTCAAATAAAGTAAAATTTAAATCAAATAATTTCAATGTTGGCTAATGGTTTCTACAAAAGGCAAGCATATCATTATTATTTTCATGATTTGATACAAAAATACGATTTAGTAAACCACACTTCTTCAATTGGTCCAGAATTGTGGTAACGTGAGATGAAGTGAACCACACCTTTTCATTTCATTCAGTAAAGTGGTGAAGTATGATGAAGTGAACCCCACTTCTTTGCCAGAAATTAGATTGATTAAGACTGACCGAGATCAATCAACAAGCAATTTGAGCACTGATTACATTTCATAAATCCCCGAAATCACTTTCCAAATTAAAGTTTAACGGTTGCAAAATAAAATGTAAATTATAGGACGTGCCAATCTCAGGTGATAATTTTGTGGTAAGTCTCTAAAAATTATTTCGTAATGGAAGCAGAACAAGTTCTCATTCCCCTCAAAGAGAAAAAGCATGGATTACATTTCATATTACAGTTTCATGAAGAATGTTTGCTCTGTTATTTTAATGATTGTTGGATTTTCATTTCGTAATTATTACCATGCAATAATGAGATGCTCATCAATTGTGTAATTTGCGAGTTTGAACGTTCTCTAAGTGAACATAGTACATTACATTGTTTTATTTCATAATGAAAAAAACAATTTGAAAACTTTCTGCGGGTCAGACTGGAACTAAATTTCTAATTAGGCTTTGAAAATAAAATTAGTAGAACTGGTCAGTAGCATGCCGCATGCAACTGAGTTGCACGTTCACTGTGTGTTGTTTGTCTTTATGTTTTTACTTTAATATGAGACTGTCAAGCAATTGATACAATAATTCCAGGACTATTGCGCTGTGAACGACTGTACCTGGACAATAATTGTTCTTTGGAACAATAGTCAATCGCCCCGTAGTGTTTACTTAGTTTGTACCTAACTCAGCTAACCTAACCCAACTCAACCTCTGCCAGCCTAGCTTAACGTCACCTGACCAAATATAACCAAACGAAGTGACAATGAAGCGTTCCATAATGTTCCAATCATTTTTGTTGAATGAAGTCATTTAAGTTTACCATAAAAGCATTAAGAGTTCCTTCTGTAGTTTATTCACGATTAATTAAATTCGAGGGGAGTATTTTCTACGAAGTATTTGCAATGCTCGAATTTAACTTTCCGTGTGTGAATTATTATGAACAGTCAGGAGGAAATTGTCGGGGGGAGGAAGGTAGTTGTCTAAGCTTAGGGGACAATATTATTACCTTGTTATCTAGTACAATATATGTACTTAGCATTTGTGTTTAATTCATGGTAGCTAGTCAACTGGTACGAAGAGCTCATCCTTCAGTTTATTATTAGAATTTACCATTTTGCGGTAAAAAAACATTAAACGTACATTTTGTTTTTTTGACTTGGGTTTTTGTGGAGATTAACCCGCGATAACATGACAAACATATTGCAGGGTTTTCCAAGCAAGATCAAGGAGGTAACTGACCATGTTGGTAGATAAGTCATTGATCAATTAAATTTAGGCAGAATAAGTTTTAACTAATTAACATCGCGCAATAAAACGATAGATGAGCTCATACACCTTAAAATCATTTTCAAATTCTTTAAAGGCGTTTCTCACAGTTATCATAATTCATTACGATATAATTTATTTATACATAATTGTTTTGTGTAAAAATCGTGCATGAGCGAAGGTGTTGAGGTGTTAGGTCTACAAGGTGACGTTCGGACAGTAAATTTAAAATTATGGTCTGAGTCACCCACTTCAAAACGCACTATGAAGGCCACGAGAAATTGTACTGACCATGTTGAGAAATCCACATTAGAATTAGTTTTGAAATTTATCCATGACGCATGTAAAAATCAAAACAAAACTCTTCAGATGTAAGACCATAATTGCAAATTATGCTGGAGAATGAAAACGAGAATACTTCCAGTGAGTAATAGTCCCAAACCAGAAGCGAGTTCGGCACATTTCAAGCATTCTGGATTTCAAACTCCCGAAGATCGAGATGAGTTTGGCCTACTTTTGAGCCCACGCTTTTGGTTTAGGATGGAACTGAGACACCAGCTCAGTTTGTCCCCTTCCAAAAAGGTCAATAACGACCCGTTGCGTAAACAGTTTCAATTTCCGTCTGACACTAGGATGATGGACCGGCCGCTTTGGCGGCCGGACTACAGCGACAAAATTACGCTCTCCTTGCAACGGAGCTTTGAAACTAGTACGTGAATAATCGCAGTTGCAAAACTGGAATTTTTGAGTGTTTGTTGTTAGAGGCGTCGTCAGCTGATGGTGAACTTGGTAGTCAAACCTGCATCGCTCCAATAACGTATAACAATTTATTTCTTCTCTGTTTCTTTTATGTAGATGAGTAGAATAATTGTTCATTTTACCGTAAGTTTTCTCTAAATGTTAGTGTTCTAGCTTTGCGCGTAAAAATTACTTGCCGAGGAACAGCACGCAAATTTTACTCATCAGTTAAGAAGTTCCGGTATTTTCGTTTCCAATTTTTCGACCTTGCGAAACTGTTCCAGTTCAACACGTGTTAAAATACAAAGATAATCACTTATCATCTCTACTAAAAGAACACTCAATTGTTAAAATTACAAACCTGTCAATTTCTATAGGCAAAGTTTCGATGTTACTAACATCATCTTCAGGCTGTAAAATACAAAAGAAACACTTAGTCACATTGGTAAAACTATGTCAATGCAAAACTTAGACTAAATCAGACTGGGTACAACAATATTACAGGTAATCACATTGCGAAAAAAATAGATCGGACAAATGTTGTACAAGATTGAAACTACAGCTGACTAGTTGTTATTGCACACCAGATATTCACATGTTGACGGCACCAGAGATGGAGGCAAAATAGACGAACGGAGGTTACACACGTCTAAGCCCCAGTCCTATTGAACAACTTTAAAGCAAAAAATTTAATTGTATTTTCGTTGAGACTAGGTTTAACACGTTATGTGTGGCAGGTTAAACTGAAGTTTAATATCCAACTCAAATTAGAGTTAGTTTTATAGATCAATTTTGAAAATAACGAATATTGAATAGATGGCACCTTCATTTAATTTTTATCAAGCATTTATCGAAGTTCAGTTAGTGACTGCTGGTCGGTCAGCAGCATTATGAAAATCACCTAAGTGACCACTGGTGGGTCACGGCGCACTTAAAGTGTTAAGCTTATGAATGTGCAATGTTTCTATCATTTGAGTATGTTCCTGTTTTACAACATTGTACAAAATTTCAGTATTAGAGTACAGATCTTCATTTGAGGGCTTACAACCATGATCGATACGGAAATGATTAAAAATGGAACCTTGATCTTTATGTGAAGTTATTCTTTGTTTTAGAGCCATCCTAATCATGCCAATGTAACACTTATTGAGAGACTTACATTCTCTCCTGTTACACTCGAACTGATAAATCACACTGGCTCTGGCTAGGTCGCTGACCCGTGATCTGGAAATATTGTTTCTTACTAAAGCTCATTTTACACCTGCGGTGTGGAGCGTCGGTGTGGAGCGACGGTGAACTTGCTAGAGCTC
>JACJUY010001971.1:71765-101861 GCA_014220935.1 Platorchestia sp. MABIK
TCACATTTTTCAATGGGAGGTTTCATTTCTTCCTTGCTACATAATATGTAAGCCATGACTACACATGCCCTCTATGGTCTCAAGAGCAACTGAACGCTGTTGACTGGCAGTGCACACCGCCAATATTTAGCATGCAGAATGTTGCCGCTCCTTTCCGAGAGCGTGGCAATAAGGGTCATTTTGCATTGCTGTGGGCGGAGCTTATTTGACTGGCGGGATGGAGCGACGGTGTGGAGCGGGAAGACACCGTCAATGTGAAATGGCCTTAAGAGATCACTGATTTTGAGATTTTTAAAACACACACGAACTTTAACTGCCATCTCTGGATCTGTGGGTTTCACGAAAGTTTTGACAATATTTTTAAACACACGTTCGTCTATTTTGTAATTGTTTTGCATTTGATTTTCATAAAATACATTTATATTCCGCTGGTTGGGTCTCGGATTATGGTCACTTTTTAAAATTCAGTTGACAAATTTACCTATAGTTTCATCAATAAGAGTATTGGGGAAATTGTTATTAACCAGCAACCGTTTGACTCTTAGCATTTCTAAATGAAAGCTAACCCAGCTGCTGCACACTTTATAGGTTCTATTTCATAAGGTATGAATGACGCCTTCTTTGTAAACTTGCGAGGGCTTTACACACACAGATCTCAGAAAACACCGTGCGAAACTTCAACTAAAACATCCAGAAATGGCAGCTTCCCACTTACACTCAGCTCGTACGTGAAACGCAATACCGAATAATTAGTCATGAAATTCCTCAACATCTCCAACTGCTCTACGGTCTCTATTTCAACAAAAATGACGTCCACGTATTTGCCGTACAAAATCGGTTTAGCCGGTATAGAGTTCAACACCAGATTTTCGGCGTGGGACATGTAACCAGAGGTCCGGTGTTATTTCAAATCAAACACCGAAGGCATTTCAAATTTATAATGACATGATTTATGAAAAAAAATTATTGATACATGAGATGGACAAAAATTACGTAGTATTTAATCATTTGACTTTCCGAGGCATGGCTTTTTCCCCAAGAACGTATTTAGAAATTGTTAAATGGAAATATAAGCATTTAAATAAAACTAAACAATGATAATTATAGTGTTCTGGATTGCTTAAATCTGATTCAGTATACTACAGCAATGAAGCAACCCTGATACAAACTCAAGCCGTCTAACTTCCTTGGATTTTTTTACACTTGTTCTCCGCCAAAAGAATCTTCTGAGCTTCGTAAGTTTTTCTGATCTGACTCCGATTTTTTTAAGTTAATTATTGAGCAAAGCTAAGCTGCAGTCCGTAGCTTCGTTTAACTCTTTGTAAACCCGACTCGGGCCAGAAAAAAAAAGATTTTTTTGCACAGATTGAATGCCATGCCACAGAAGTCGTGCTGAAGTCCTTGCTCGAAAGCAGTCAGCAGAGTAGAAGATGAATCAGAATTTGTCGAAGCTCATTTTCAAATACTTGTTGGCCGCATCAAAGCCTCTGAATTATTGACGACTGGAAAGGATAAGTATTATAAGAGTTTTGTAACTAGTTTACTTACGTTATAACTATAACGAAATTCACTGCATAAAGATTCAGTCAGTTTTATGTACCACACAACCTGAATTTGTTGATATAATCAGGTAATCATTTGCGTGCGGAATAATTTTCTAAAATTAGGGAACTTGAAAGGTTAATGTTACAAGATTTACAAGTTGAATACGCAACAAATTTCAACTTAACGGAGATACATATCAGTTCCACGTAGTTCAGTTAAATAAAATTACTCTTGTCGGAGAAAAATATGAATAATTTTGTTCACCTAAATTACTCGCAATGTTTATTGTCACGCACTGAACGTGTTAAATTCAAACCAGTTGTGCAATGAGCATCTTCAAAGAGTTCAATGAGAGAAGCAAGTATAGTTTCTAACTTTCCTTTCAGAGAAGACTTTTTACTTCTTTCTAGATCCCAAATTAACATGTACATGCAATAGCTCCCATTAAGTTGCTTGTGTCGTCAGTCAACAATGGACGATCCTGCTGCCCTACTTCGTGGATAATAATTAAGTTTCGCGGCGTTTACAGAATACAGTAATAGAAAGCCTGTGGGTTCTATGAAATGAAAAATATCCAACAGGCATACACAACAGCTGAAACATTCCTAAACATTCAAAAGTACAGTGACTTTAAAAACAACAAAATTCAAGTATAAAACCCTGCTCGCTGACCATGATTCCCCCTCGGAAAAAATAAAGTCCACCCCTGCCCTTGTTAACAGTGAAAGCACCTCACGCCATCACGTTTAGTGGGTGTGTCTCTCTTTGAATAGCATCTGGACACTACAGTAAATTAATAAACGATCTTGGAGCAGTCCGTGACAAACATGGAAATGTTTTCTCCATCTCACCCTCTTTCACTACTCTATTGCCAAATCTTAACGTTTCCTGCGGAAATTAAGTCTTTTCGTCAATAATTTAATTTTATGTTTAAGTTAAACTGAAAATGGAGCTTTGGTGAGTTAGGAATTTTTAGCCACATGGGGAGAAAGACTTTCCAGATCCTTCTTGCAGTCTATTAGGATCGTTCTCACATTGACGTTTATAAGGAAAGTACGTTTTTTTCTTGAAGTTGGTGCCTGTTCTGGCCAGATCTAAAATCACTTCGCGTTTTTTGATCTTGTTAGTGCATGCATGTACTGAAATTTTCTGATGACCTCCGACGATAGGCTCTCTTAATTAAACCATGCGAGTAACACGGCGGCTATTTTACTCACGTTGTAAAGTGGCTTATGTCACCACCAGGTTTGTGGACACATGTCACTGACACTCCTCGCTGCAATAGGATGAGGATCCGATTTTTTTCTTTTTCTTCATCCGATTACTTGATTCGGCCCTTGCTGATCGATACGTGAGTTTGGAGGGGTCAAAGTTGGCGGAAATTTGCGAACTGGGGAACTGAAAAACAGTGTGCTGCTAGGAAACTTTTCTCACCGAGTTCACACAGCTCATTGTAACAGGGCATGTTGGGACATTATTTTACACTAGCTGTAGAATGTTATCCCTAGTCCCTCTGATATTCTGAAGGCGAGAGCGACAGGGAAATCCACCTGGGAAATAGCATGAATAGATAGATTTCTTTACTATTTGGAAATCTATCAATCCTGCTTGACTCATTGGTGTTGTAGTGAAGCTTTACAATATGCTCGCTGAAAAATATCCTCAATAGTAAACAATAGAAAAACGTTGCATTCTTTCCCAATGATTTTTATTAATTCATTTGCACTGACTCTACTGTAGAATCTCTAGCTAGGAGTGGTTGACGTTGATATGGATAGATAAGAGGATTAAAAGACTTATCATCTCGTTTTCCATTGTTCGTTCCTCCCCTAACTTCGAAGCCTAGAAATCAAGATACGAGTTAATTAAAATTTGATCTGACAACAGGATAACGTGCGCCATCCATGAAAGCTTTTGTGAGCAAGGGATTACCATGAAAAATTGCCAGTCGAAGTGCGTTATTTTGAGCACGGTCTACAGTACACTAGAAATACGCGCTATGAAAACTCTCATGAAAAAAAGCGATGAAGAATTTTTAACTTGTTCTGCGTTTGCTTCATTTTAAAAAGTTAGCTGAGGGTATTTTCCGCTCCCTATTACGTAATTTCTCTGTAATCACTACTGCATGAAAATACAAAATATTAATTAAACTAGTTGTTGGGTTGATGCAGCGATGCACAAAAGAATGGAACAAATCAAACCACAGGAATTGTCGCTTGGATGTACGAAGCGCTCACCCAATTAAAGCTGCACCATTTAGTGTAGTTTCCAAATCGCACCCTCACTGAACACTTTTTGTGACGTTGGTTGCCTGGTTTTCAGTAACAGCTAAACGGCAAGACAAAAATATTCCAAGGAGCACAGGTTTTTGCAAAAGCACAATCTGTTATCAATTTTTTCGCAATTGAATAGACTGCTTGCACACCCAGAAGTATACCCCTATTTGACGGTTTTGTTTCCAAGTCCAATTTTTCTTCGGTTCTTGGAATAGTGTTTCACTTCAAGGGTGCACTGAGCAGCATGAAGCTTCCTATCTTTGAAGTTCTGGTGGAAAATTTTTCGTGTTTCGCATTGCTTCCTTGATTTTTCTCCTTCATTGTTTTAATAAATGAACAAAAAGGAATCATTAACTTAATAGGAAGCAAGAGCATTCTTTAGCATTAAATATGCAGTACAAGGGTGACAGTAGTGGCTGTTGTCAGATGTTGTCTCAAAAAAAAAATTATCGATCGATTTCAACTACCTCATGAAATTGGTATAATTTGTCAGAAATACGGTTCGGAAAAAATTCATTTAGTAGTGGTTGCGCGCAATCGTCGATTTCTCAGTTATTTTCATTTTGGAATTTTCATCTATACCTTTTCTGTAGGACGTGAAATTTATGGAAGTGTGTTTCACAGACAAACGCGTAAGTGCACCGTTCAGTGGTGATCTGAAATGCAATATTGGGGTTTCGAAAATTGGGCTGATGAAAAATAAGGCACGCCAAATTATTGACATATTCAATTTAGAAATATTCTAAAATGAAACAATGGTCAGAGAATAGGATATGTCAGACGATGTTCGTTATTAAGAATGCGTTTTCCTTCTTCAAAAGAAAAGGTGGATCATGTCTTCATGCTTTTGACAAGCCAAACAATTAAGAAGAGTAGATTGAATTTGTTTTCTTTGAAGAAGTAGGGAGGACGGAGAGTAAAACACGTTTAATAGAGATCTTTTATCGGGCAAACATTGAGCAAATGAGAATACAGTACATTGATCTATATGCTAAGCAATTAACCTCAATAAACTAATCACATTATAGGCTTGAAGCAAAGAGACAAAGACTTCAAGATCTACATGCCGCAGCGGCGCTAGACAGATATAGTTTCACTATTCACTCGCACATCGTGAAAAAATAGAAGAATTTCGTCGCCTAGGTTCAGAACTACTTCTCATTCTGTACCTGCTCCATTCTCGTGTATTTCACCATTGTAGTAAATTTTACTTAAAAATCTGCGGCGTTTTGACAATATGAGTCCAAGGTAATATTATTTTAAATTAGTGAATAGTTATGCCTGAGTGCAGTTAAACTGGCAAATGGGCTTCAATGATAGTTTAATTGATATCTTTTCACTGTCTTAATGTTTTTTAGAAATTTATCACGATGACATCGAAGTTGACATAAAAGTTGAAATGACAAAATTGCTCAACTTTTTACTGGGTTCTGTCCAGAGTAGTAACATCATTTATTTGTGATACTTTACCAGTAAAGCATTTTTGATATTCATGGCCTGAGAATCAGGTCATTTACCTACTACGGGATTTGAGATACTCTTGTTCGAGAGAAGTAAATCATTTATCATTCTGAAAACTTTACAAATATTTTGAGTGCAAATTAGTCCTAGTATATTCATTGTTTTAGGTCACTTATATCAGACAATTGATTCTTATTACGGTACTGAATATTTAATACATCTTTCACAAAGGTTGCGTGACATCAACATAATTAATACTATTTTAATTTAGAATGTATGTACAGTAACCTGTGCTTTTACACACCTTGCACTTGGTAAGTACGAACCCACAAAGTCTTTAAAAAGCTGTGAGCGTTTACAAAAGTTTCTCCCCAATTTTAATTCCCGACAGCAAGTGGAAAATTTGAAATGAGAGAGGATTACTCCAATAAAATTCTGGGTTGACAACGGATAAAAGAACGAGTCCGTCATTTCAGTTATTTTAAGGCTTCTTTGCTTTTATGTTGCATGAGACGGGAATGAAGGCTCTGGATTCCCTCAATTTGCGGGAGTCAACCCAACAATTTTTTAATTTTGATCCGATTGGTCTGAAATTTGGCCAGTATATGTATTTGTTGAAAAAAACACATTTTATTCATGTAACTTTTTTCGATTTAAGCAATAGTTTTTGAAAAAAATAGATATACTAATTTTTTAGTTCATTTTTAGGATTATTTCAAAAGAATAGAAGTCGTTGATTTTTTATGCAAGAATAAATTCAAAGACAGTCTTGAAATCCTTGTAACATTTCAAACAAACTAATGTAATTGAATTTTCAATTTTTCTTTTCATTTCATTTTGATATGCGATTTTCGGTCCCTAACGAAAATATATCAAATTTTTTGTAATAAACTAAGATAAAAAATGAAATGTACAAATTGGGATCCATTTCGCTGTTAGAAATATTTCGAGGATTTCAAACTGTCTTTGTTTTTCTTAGCATAAGAACACACTGACTTTTGTTCTTTTGAATTTTGAAAATGAGGAGTTTTGCAAATATGCCAAAAAAACAAATTTTTTTGTTGAAGTGGAATAAAATAGACAATTTTTGTACTTGAATGCTGTTTTCTTGTTTTTTTTATAGTCTCCATGCATAATTTCATATTTGTACTGTGAATTGTAAATTACAAGTGAAAAATAAAATAGAAATAAAAATAAATTATTCATTTCATGAGATATGGTGAATTTTTCATTTGCGGTCTAATTCTCCTGAAATTCGACCATTATATGTAATTTCTAAAAAGAAACACATTTTCTCCCATTCATTTTTTCGATATAGGCGTCAGTCTTTTGTTTTGAAAAACTTGAAATATTAGTTTTTTAGTTCCTTTTTAGGGATATTTCAAAAGAATAGAAGTCATTGAGTTTTTATGCTCGAACAAATTCAAAGATAGTTTTGACATCCTCGTAACATTGCAAACAAACTGAAAGTTTTAGAATTTTCATTTTTTGTTTTGTTTTCTTTTTATATAGGGTCAAAAATTCATGATTTTTATGAGGCTTGGGGGAGAATCTAATGCCCGTGGCCCCCTAAAATTTTAGGGCACAATATCCCACCACCTAAAGATCCTTTTTCAACAAAGAAACACAAATAGCCCATTGGGCTCAAAAGCCCCTGGGTTGACCCCTCTAAAAGTTGTTTTGTCTCGAATAACGGAAAAAAAGCATCCAAGCAAAGAATAGAAAAACGATTTTTGTTTAAGTAATTACTAAAAATATTGAGAGATTGTTGCACAATGCATACATTTGATAACATGCTCGTCTATCGACTACTTAAATATGTCGAATGTATGTTGGGAACGCTATATTATCGATATAGCTTTCATGACAAATTTTGAGAAAATAACCGATTTCCTTCGTAACATCTACAATCTTTCTGCTAAAGATTTGCTAATGTAGCCAAAATTTAAATGGAATGGCTTTCATATCTTTCTCTTCACCTCACACTATGCCCTTCATCATAGATTGCTTAGCAAAATTACGTTTCAAGTTACTACATATTTACATTCAGTCATTTGGTATCACCAATACGGTAGAAACCTACAAACTACGTTTCATCTTGGAAGCGATAATATCCCTGTTTTATACTTTATATGTTGTAATGTTTCTTGTACTGTTAATTTTATTTTTTTGTCGCTAAGAATCTTCTGTAAGGCTTACGTACGTACAACCCAGAGTTTTTCACGTATGACGTATTTATATACTTTTCTTTTTGGACTTCAAGTTGAAGGACAGTAGGTAGGTAGGTCAGGATTGAAGTCAGGGAGCTTGTTGCCTAAAATTAGTTTTTTTTTGTTTTCAGAGAAAACCAAGTTCTCGCTTTAGTCTCTCTGCGAATCATAAGACGAACAAGAACAGGGGGTTAGCAAAAGGCTCAAGCTTAGGTAACTCTAATATTACTTTAATGATGTTGCTTTGCTGTCGATTGAAATCATACCCTAAATGTCGCTTTGCATTCGGCACACAACAAGCCAGTGTGATCGAGACGAATTTCTCTAGCTCCGAACTTTCTATGGCGTCTTTATGGGCTGTATGGTGTTGGCGGAATTAAAGCTGTTGTGTAAGTACTATCACTAACTGCTAATAAATAAATTTTTAGTGTTTCTGCTCCTTCACCCGGCAGTGACTGCAAAATGCTTGGAATAAAAATAATTCTTCATGACCGGATTAACTATGCTTTATATGATAAAATGTTTACATTTCATGATCAAGAGCCTCTGAAATACAATACTCTGATATAATAAATAATTACTTGATCCAATGAATCATTATTAGATATAATACATAATTATAACGATAAAACTTTTCAGCGATTTGTAACATGCACTCATTCTCACAAGATATTAGAACTATAAAACCATTTCAAAACACATGATTTATCTTCAGCATTGCATTCCATTTATACTTACCAAGTAGGTTTTTGCGCTGAGTTACGAAGGTCAGTTAGTTTATTTAAATTTAAAAATAAATTGGTTACAGCAGCTGTGGAGATAATCGACTGAAAAACTTCAGGCTCTCATGGGCGGCTTCTGTGTAAAATGTACGGGGGATTTTGGTTACAAGATCTTGTAGATTTTACTTCAATCAAATCAGACCCCTAAACGAACTGGATCGGGATTGGAAAAATCTTCAAAGTATTTGTTCATCTGAGTGAAGAGAGAGAACTTTTTTCCGTTAGAGAGCAAATTCAACTTCAAATTATCGCAGTCAAGGCTTTCTGAACCGAAACATCTTATGCACTACTAATCATAATATACTAGCAAGCCCAACACCTGGTTTGAGCGGCAACCAAAAAAGGAGTAGCTCGCAAACTTGAGAGTACAGATGCGTCAGGTGAAGTTGCTGGATGGAGAGGGACTGTCGTCATCCAATGAAAGCTACGCAAAAACTCAAGATGTGCACAAAATGTCTCCTCTTGAGAGAATATCAGGAAATTCAGACGATCAGTGCAAAAATTTTACAAAGTGGAAGTAAATTGTGTTGCTCTACTCAGCGTTAATACGTATATTAGTGAGCCTTTACGCTCCCGTCGTTTTGAATTCATCATTGAGTTTAATAAAAAATGCCAAAACTAATCGGAAACTTTGTGACTAGGAAATGCCTTACGTAAAGCTGATTTTTATTGTCATTTCTTTAACTTATATTAAATGCCACATGAAGGGAATTTTACTTGAATCCGTTGACAAAATTTGTCTTGAATTGATGGCTTAATAAATATTTCCGTTGAGTTTGTAACCAAAAATGTAGTAAAAATGTTTTCGACTTCACATATATTGAAAAACAGAATGTGACCAATTCCTGATCTCAAGCGTTCTCGTTCATCACTGGCAGACAGAAATATTCAACCCCTGCGTCATTCCTTCGGTTTTTTACCCGATTTGAAAAGAAATATTCTATAATTTCTCTGTTCGTTTGTTGGTCGTCATTCAGCATTTAGAATAACCCTTCTTTGAAACCATCGTAAACTAGCTGTAATTGAAAAAATGCTTTCTTAATATTTTATAAGAGCCCATTTGTTAAGATTCAGTATTTACACTATCCATTTTTTTCAGAAATGTTAGAATACCGGATATTCATTCGGCGCATCTATACGCGTGACTAAACGAGAAAGCGGCACTAGCAGTCGGAGCTGCTGTAAGCACAGCTGGGGCAAATTCGATAGTGCGATGCTACCGAAACTGTGGAGAAGGTGGTTATTCCAAAATGAACTATGCTACCTAAGAAAGGCACAACCCCAGTTCACGTAGCGCCTGTAAAGAGCTTTGCTTTCATCAATAGACGCCATACACATAAAAATGTAGTTGAAGTGTTATATGAACCATGGTCCACGCTGTAGAATCATAGTATCTACCCATCGATGATTCACCTTTACTGAAGTAGAAGTAATTTTAAATTCTCAGCTGTAAGGGAAGTGATCAAATTTCTGCTAGATTCTCACGAGCTTGCCTTCCGCAACATGTAATGTGCGAGGACAGCGTTACCTGAAGACCACGGCGCCAAACTCGAAGTCAAAAGTTCACAGAAGTGAGGAATCATCCGCAACGTTTCTTAAAGGAGGTAATAGCACCAATATATGACGTTGAAAAAGACGAAGCTGAGAGGGAAGATCACCCGGCAGTTCGAGTCTATCGCTTGCACGCGCCCCTTCGAGTTGCTGGCCAGGCTGGCGACCAGCTGCAGGGGCAGCGCGGCGAGGGCCTCGTCCGTCATCGTCTTGTTCATCTGGCCAGGGAGAAACTGAGCTTGAGTCATCGGAAGGTGAACTTACTTAGCCTCCTTCGTTATGTTTATTTCATTGCAGCGTACCTGTTTCGAGCTTAGAAAGGTGGAAGGATCTGACAACATTAGGAAAGATAGAAGAAAGAAGAAAAAGGGGAAATGTTCAGTTATTTGACACAACTTACGTTTTAGAACATCAAATTTTTATAAAGAAGTTATGTTCTTTAGCGTTAGTTGTGTCATTTGTATTTTTTCTTCTCAGAACTACCATATCGAATGCATTTGTTACAAAATATTTTTACGACTTTGATTTAGAGCATGACGCCTCCATGTAACAAATTATTACACCATGTAACATCATATGAATAATTGCTTGCCAATTTCGTGGTGTAAAAATATTACTCTATATCCAGTTGATGAATCTGAAGTCATGCGTTCTTACATAAAAGGAGTTTTTCCGTTCATCGAGGCATGTTTTTGCCTTCGCGTTAGTTAGCTTAAATATCTAAAATTTTCATTAAATATTTTTTCAATTAGTGTTTGAGCAAAATGTATTCAACATGATGCGGCGTTCTCTGCAATTCATATTTTCAGATCGTCGGAATCGCCAAGCGTTTCGAGCTGAATTTAGATGTTTAAATAATACTCGAATATCTGAATACATGTTAATGAGATGAACTTCAAAATGCAGATAATGCACAAAAGACAAAACTTTCTGAAAGCTGGCCGATGATCAAAGAAGTCGTAAAATTTCGCAAACTAAATTGCTTCATAGACGGATAACAAAGGAGATAAAAAATTGAACAGCAAGGACAATAACTCTCAAATTAGCCATTATTTTTAATCAAACAAGAGAATTAAAAATCGAACGTTTCGACCTCTAAGGTCATCTTCAGCATCTGAAAAATTTTTGAATAACATAAGTCCATTTAAAAAAAAAATTTGAAAATTAAGAAGCTATTTGTAATGGATAGGAGGATTGCGTGTCGTTTAAAACTGGCTTGTCTTTCACGATAAAAAGCGATTCTAGAATACGGAGATCAATTTGACTAGATGCGGTAGCAACAATTTTAAAATCGTCTAAGCGAACTGAGAGGTCGCACTTCTCTGCGTGGGAGCGGACAGCAGAGTGAGGAGGAGTTTTTAAAGGCAAGTTCGTTCGATAGCTCCGTCCGGCATGCTCTGCTACACGAACACGAAGGGATCTGGAAGATTGCCCAACGTATTCAGACGCACATTGTGCTCAACTGTACTTGTAAACAATGAAAAAGAGCATAGCCTTAGGGAGCTTATATTTATAGTTGAAAATCGACTGTATTTTGCATTTATTCAGTAAGATGGCTCTGAAATCAATGTTCACAAAATATTTTGAAAATACAGAAATGAGCTCTTTCTTCAAGTTTTCCGATTGGTTGGCGAAAAAATGTAAAACAAAACAAAATTACTTTTTAGGAGCAGTAATCAACGGAGTCCTCTTATAATATTGACCATCGAGAAACTTTCTAATTGAATGTTCGACAAGCCTGGATGGAAAGCCGTTATTACAAAAATATTTCGTCAAAAATTCTATTTCATTATGGAGGGTAGCAAAAGTTGAACACACGCTAAAAGCTCTATGTAGAAGAGTCTTAATGCTATTAAGTTTAAAACGGAAACAGCATAAAACTAAAAAAACTCATACCTAAGCCAGTAAATGTCTTTTTACGAAACACAGATGTTTGAAATTTCCCTTCCCTGCGCGTTATCAGAGTATCCAAAAAAGGGAGACAGCCATTTGTTTCAACCTCCATCGTAAATTTAATATTGGCATGTTTGGAATTCAGGTAATTCAAGAATAGGTGACAATGCGAACTACTGCGGAGAAGCAAAAAAGTGTCATCAATGTATCTCTTGTAAAAAACAGGTCTAAAATTTTCAGGACTTGACTCAAGCCACTGTTGCTCGTAGTGACACATAAAAATATTTGCAAAGGTTGGCCCCAGAGGAAGACCCATACCAAGCCCATCTAGTTGTTGATAAAAAAACTCCATCACAAACAAAAAAACGAATTAAGAACAGAATGTTGCAACAGAGTTTTGAATAATTCCCTGGTTAGGCCAAGAACTAATTGGGACTTTGCGAATAGATAGTTTAGACATATTTCTACAGTTTCGTGCAGCGGTATATTTGTAAATAAAGAGTCTACATCAAAAGAGACCATGAAAAGATTATTAGCATTGCCAACAGAAACGACATCATCAATAAAAGATATAGAGTTTTGAACAGTGTAAGAATTAGTCTTGAATGGAGATAAAATAGAAACTAAAAATTTAGCCAGACTCTTTAAAGCTCTTCTCCATAGAGCTTTTAGCGTGTGTTCAACTTTTGCTACCTTTCATAATGAAATAGAATTTTTGACGAAATATTTTTGTAATAACGGCTTTCCATCCAGGCTTGTCGAACATTCAATTAGAAAGTTTCTCGATGGTCAATATTATAAGAGGACTCCGTTGATTACTGCTCCTCAAAATCAATTTTATTTTGTTTTACCTTTTTTTGGCAACCAATCGGAAAAATTGAAGAAAGAGCTCATTTCTGTATTATCAAACCATTTTGTGAACATTGATTTCAGAGCCATCTTACTGAATAAATGCAAAATACAGTCGATTTTCAACTATAAAGATAAGCTCCCTAAGGCTATGCTCTCTTGCATTGTTTACAAGTACAGTTGCGCACAATGTGCGTCTGAATACATTGGGCAATCTTCCAGATCCCTTCGTGTTCGTGTAGCAGAGCATGCCGGACGGAGCTATCGAACGAACTTGCCTTTAAAAACTCCTCCTCACTGTCCGCTCCCACGCAGAGAAGTGCGACCTCCCAGTTCGCTTAGACGATTTTAAAATTGCTGCTACCGCATCTAGTCAAATTGATCTCCGTATTCTAGAATCGCTTTTTATCATGAAAGAAAAGCCAGTTTTAAACGACACGCAATCCTCCTATCCATTACAAATGGCTTCTTAATTTTCAAATGTTTTCTTTTAAATGGACTTATGTTGTTCAACAATTTTTTCAGATGCGGAAGATGACCTTAGGGGTCGAAACGTTCGATTTTTAATTCTCTTATTTGATTAAAAATAATGGCTAATTTGAGAGTTACTGTCCTTGCTGTTTTATTTACTATGAGATTATGCAAAAGGCTAAACTTCAATAATTATCAGTATATACAAAGGTGATAAATCTTCGTTATGTGTAGGAGAACATATCAAACGAATGCAATACCAAAGTTTTAATATGAAATCATGTCTTGGTATTTTTGAGCCACAAAACGATATGAATAGCATTAATAATTCGTAATGATAACTTTTCAAGCCGCTGTTGTGGGACTGTAGAAGACAATTTTAATTAATTTATAATATCAGTCACAGAGTCTGTTTTCAATAGAAAATTTTTTTTAGTGTTTGAGACGAGTTAGCACAATTTAAACGTAGAAAAGTGTTCGAAGAGAAACAGGTGTCACAATAAAACCTCGTCTAGCAAAGTTCCCTCTCTCCATGACGGCGCAGGCAATAATTGAAAATATGGCCTGGGGAAAGAAGTTTATTAAATGTGGTCGATATATCAAACGGGCAGACAACAGGTCACCACAGCTTCACAACATATTGCACATGGAGCCACAACGCCCGGCATGTTGCCAATATTGCTTGATGACAGAAGCAAAGCCAGGCAAGCCAACGTAGTCGTATGTTGTGAAGTAACAGGAGGTAAGCTTAGCTGAGCAATGCTGCTATTTTTCCAAAGTCACCGTGTGGCAGACTAGGCAGGGCGATGTTGCCATTTTGCAACAGACTAGGCAGCACAATATTGCCATTTTGACAGCGTCACCATGCGACAGAAACTAGGCAGGATATTGCCATTTTTCCAGCGTCATCGGACGAGAGACTAGGCAGAACACTATTGCCATGTTGCGTAAACTTTTGAAGGCAAAACACTAAGAAAAAGGATGTCATTTTGCCATCACCGCCACGTAACAGAAAATTCGCAGGATAACGATGGCATCTGGGTTGCGACCAGTGTAGACATGAGTTCAACCAGACATAATTAACTAAATGTTGCCGAACACCTGAACAGATACAGGGCAAAGTTTTGGAACTGCAACAGCTCCTTCTGAAGGTATCGAAAGAATTCAAATTGTGAGCGTGTTACTCTCAGGGTCTGCGCTGGCGGATCATATTTTTGTTCCCTATGAGGAGACGTGTTTCATTTGTATAGCGAGTCTCTGAGCTGAAGCCATATTTTCAAATATTTAACATTGACAATGCGCTGCAGTTCGCTTAGCCATGCGTGCTCACAGACTGTAGCGTTCCCAAGTCGATGTAAAGGAATACACGGTGCCAGCTGTACTACTACGAAGATGAAATTAGTTTTAAAAACCGGTACCTGGAATACAGCCTGATGCGATTGCCATTCTTAGCTTTACCGGCAAGATGTAAAATCAAAACGTAATTAGATTTGTCAACCAACCTGAAATTTCTATATAAAGTCTAAAAACCAGACTATGGAATCGTTTCTAAAGTTTTTAGCATGAAGTGTCTTGGGATGTGGAAACTCCTATTTTTCCATAACCTTTGGAATGATAGGTAAAGAACTGTTAAACTAATGTGAAAGGAAAATTAAAACTGCTCTACACTTTCAAACTGTACGCTGTTCATATTTTCACTTATGATTGAACAGACTGCTAGAACCGTAATTTACCTTGTGAATTCTTCCGTGTTTAGTGTGTAGACAGGCGACCGGTACTTCCTTGAACAAACTTTAACATAAAGTTAGGACTGCTGAGGTAAACATTTTACTCCATAACCATGAGGTCGAAATTACTTCGTTTAGGAGTGGCAAGGACTTGAAATTTGAAACGTATTGGAGCAAAATTTGTACTTTGAGAGGGGCAAGGAAATTAAGTGTAGAAGTTGGCAAAGCATTTTGATTGATCACAAAGCAGAAAAACAGCGTTAGTTGTTGTAATTCCGTGAAACTGATTTTTACAATAGGTTAGCTATTTACAAAAGGTGTTCAACATGGATACCTCTGTTGCGATACAGGCGTTCAAACGCCAGTGCAATCATTACCTGACGCCATCGGAGACCCCAGGAGTTTCACGAATCCTTGCAGAGGCTTCAACAATAAACCAATGAGGTCTACTTAGGAATGAAACTGTGTTTCGTACGTACACCAAACTCTTCAAATGTCTTCAGGAGGAGAAATCTAGGGGCATAAGATCAGGAAACCATGGTGGCCAATGAAAATTTGAAGTCCTTGTAACTCTTTAAAAAGTATGGTTATTTTCAACCCCACGGACGTTTCATGGGTTTGTTTCAACGGTCCCAACTTTATGTTGAAGTTTGTTCAACAAAGTGCTGATCACCCTGTACAAACAGGTGATTAGGCAATTTTTAAACCAAAGTACAGGTGAAAATACGAACTGCTTGAGAATTTAACTTGTGAATTTGTTAATCTATCCCCCAGAATAAAATCAATTTTTTTAAACCTCAATATATCAGCTTTTGATAGCATCACACACTCGTTCTGATACCTCCTCGGTTCACTTCGTCAGTGCAACAGGGATTAAACGAGAAAAGAAGAAACGTGAAAAGATGTTCCTCGTTTTAGGTCACAAATAATCATCGGTCTAAGTATGTAGGTTCTTTAAGGATTCCGTAACCTAAATACATTCTGAAAGACTGTCAAAATGTTTTAAACGTGTTATTTGAAAGAAAACATAATGAAAACAATTTCATGTATCCAATTTTCCCGTCCATCACAGGCACAATTTTACTAAATACAAATACACGCTTCAGCCGATTTTGTTTAAAGCTATAATACTAACGTGAGCTCAAACAAGAGGAATATTCATAGGATACCCTTTCTTCGGTGGCCCTTTCTTCGATGGTCTAGTTTTTATTGCAACTAAATTCAGGCTTATGCATTTTGAATTTTAGCGTCCTCTGGAAAGGACAGATGCCTCTGAAAATTTCTAAAGATAAGTGAAAAAACTGCGGATCCCCAACCGCCTGCTTAATTTTCAGGATTAATGCAAGCTAGCAGTATTCAAGAGTAAAAGTGTTTGAGATAATATCTCATTGAGATTGCTACATAAACAACATTCATTGAAACATCCTTGTCCGTAAAACCTTATCGTACAAAAGAATCCTTTATAACTGCTAGGATCTTCTTGAACTATCTTCTATCCCGGAACTTCCCAGAAATCTACCTATTGTCGACCTGAATGTCCTGAACACCAAAACAAAGTCTCGGTTGCGAACGAGAACCAAAGGAAAACTTTCTTCATTCTCTGCTGAAGTCATTACCGCGAGATTTAGCTTCAAACCACAATGAACTCTTTGGCATCTCAGGCCGTAGCTGCGGTTACGAGTAATTTACCCGAAGTATAACTCTCTTCCTCAGATTACAAGCGGTACTCGTTTTGACGTTAATTATTAAAGCTTGCATGTGGTGAATAGACACTTTTGTTTTCAAAACCCGTTTGAATGTTTGGTTTGGGCGAGCTCACAAACAATAATACATGCAACGAAGTTGTATTTAGACCTCTGTGGTTTAGGAGTTCAAACTTTTTCCCATTATGATATATCAAGAATATTTACTGGAAACTATTCCAGTTTCCAGTTTTAATTTAAATGAAGTACAGCTCATGGTTCGGTAAATTACTGTTTGTTTTAGTAGAAGCACCTCTCGACATTCTTAAAGTCAGTGGCCGTCTTTGACATGAATAGCTTGGTGCTGCTATACTGTGAGGTTTACCACACTATAGCATGAGATCTACCTCTGGCTAGTACTTTAGCGTGAGGTTAGTTTATGTTACTGATGAATATTATTTATTCCCAAACATTTAATTTAACGACAGACACGTAATTTGACCATCTCAAACTGCACCTGGGTCGGCGATATATGGCGGTAGGCCTCACGCTGTAGTAGCAGCAATATTTTTTTGTTATTGCTGTTAGAATATTAGTTCTAAATACGAAAAAACTATTAAAATGAGAATTAAAACTATTAAAACTACTTGCTCTGTTCCTCGTACTAGGCATAGGAGCGTGCGATTATTTATCAATAAATATCTCTGAATCAAAACAATAAAATACAAACATTTTAGTTCTAATTTATACACAAATTAACAATCCCTGCTTATTGTAATGAAATACAGGGCAGTTTATGGCTTACATGCGGGAGAATTTCTCCAGTTCGAAAAGGAGAAAATAGAACGTGAGTAACGTGACGAGTGAAACTTCTTTCAGAAACTCTTAAGGTCAATTTTCAACAAAACAATAGCAAAGAAGAGGGTTCTCATTTCTTCCGCTTTTATCATCTTGAGAGAGAAAATTACAAAAATCTTTGGATACAAACGCCTGCATTTACTTACACTTGAAAGTATGATAAATATTCTCAGCCTCAAATATTTAAAGTCGAAAATTAAACATAACTATGATCATCTTTATCAATTACTTAACCTGTTAAAAAATCGTTTAAACACTGAAGTTTAAAAACATTACTTGACCAGGCAAAACCGGCTATCCCATGGGAAATTAGAAATTTATCGTTCAGTTTTCAAAAAGCAGTCCAGTAATATTGAAGAATTGTACTATTCTTAAAACGGCTGTTTAACTTTTTCGAAAGAATGAGGCTAATCTCTCGAGTGCATCTGATGCGGGATCAGCTCTGGCAAAGGACATTCGACTCTTATGAAAAAGAAAGGCAACGGCTTGAAAGAAATCTTGTCTTGTTTTTAGAGGTGCCGGTAGCAGCCTATTAAAGCGGCCAAGACTGATGACTAGGAATCTTTTCTTCTGGAGACCCTTTTCCCCATGATACAATGTCTCGCTAATTTCTGATGGTCTAGTTTACAATCTTTTTTCGAGAAGATATTGCCATGTGATTTGAAAGATGTCGTGATTAGAAATCAATTCAAAAACATGTTGAAGACTTTTAATTCGTAGAGACGTTTCGTTTACTTTATGCTTATTCTTGTACAGTAAATAAACTATAATACCGACTGTAAACTGCATAAGTTAGCGTTTGAATTTAACAGGAGTAAGATTTCAAGAAACTTCATCTCGAGTACTTTAAATTTTGCTGTGGCATCAGAAAATAAATGTCAATTTATACAAAGTATTCCCGAGGAAGAAAGCTAAGCAAAGTTAAAACTAAAATGCTTTACTTGTTTCTTCAAGGTTAGTTTTGCAGTGTTGTTCAGAAGATGAACGGAATAACTGAATTCTTTTGAATTTTCCAAGAATGTATCACCGAAATATTACGTACTGTTTAAGTTTATACTTGTGATAGAAGTTGGAGCATCAAGCCAAAGGGACTAACTTACCAGAAATTATACAGTAATACCCGGCAATATAACCGTCGCAGCCATTCTTGACTGTGGGCAAATGTATATATCCTTGTTATACCTTAATTGGTTGATGGGAAGACTGAAAAAAAGGCTACACTACATTGTGAAAAAAAATTGTTCAAAAATAATTCACACCTACTGTATGAATTCAATCGATAGATGTTAGCATGGTTCACAATTTTTACAAAAAGAAAGTGGAACACTAAATTGTTTCAATATTCCGTTGATCCACAGGCTTTGGGTTATCATCTCATGAGCGATATCATCTCATCAGTGCTACTTATGGGTATACAAATTAGTGATGGTTATTTAATTAATTCGACGCTGAACTCAAATTGTCAATAAATGGCCGAAAATGGTATTAGGTATTAATTACTCCACAAAGTTTAGGTTCGCTTGAAGTAGATCACTTTCAATTTGAGGATTTTTTGTAGCAGCTCATGTAATATTACAGGGGATGTGCTCCGTAGATATTTTCAAAAAGTGCTGAATGAGAGCACGAGTAGCACACGAAAATTTAAAACCATCGGAATCTTTTGCATCAAAACTTATATATTCGCGATAATTGAACGTGGATAGACATGACATAAATATATTTTTCCAACGAAACATATATACAAATAGATAAATATCTCACGCAAAGCAAAAAATCATTTCTTGTTCTCATGCTGGAAATTTTCATTCAAGTTTATCCACTAATACAGAAATAGAAAAGGAAAACATATACTCTAAGTTACATCTTCGAAGGCCCCATGTATGATGGGCCCCTGGGAGAGATGTATCCCAGCAGACGTGGACTAACATATCATCCCATTGGAAAAATACTCAGTTCTACATTAAGGCAAACGTGAATCTCGTACTTTTAACAATCTTGACTAATATAATCATTCAACTATCATTACACTCATAGTTATATCCCGAATTAAATCACAATAAATTAAACACATACGCTTTGAGGAAGCAAAAATATCATTCAGTTACGAATGATACTGACTCGAAAGGATGAGAAATTTAAAAGCAATAACAATACAACTCACGGCTATTCCAGGCGGCGGGAAGATAGCGGTGTCGCTGCCCTCGCTGCCCTTCTTCTCCTTGCAGCTGGTGCAGAGCTCGCTGGCCGGTCTGCCGCCCACTCGCCCGCCTCCCAGCCCGAACAGCCCCGGCACCTTCGGCTGCGGCCTCTTGCGCCACATGTAGTTCACGAGGGTGAACTCCAGCAGCGCGCAGAACACAAATGCTGCGGAATGTATGAGATTTAAATTAAAACTCCAGCAGCGCGCAGAACACAAATGCTGCGAAATGTATGAGATTTAAATTAAAACTCCAGCAGCGCGCAGAACACAAATGCTGCGGAATGTATGAGATTTAAATTAAAACTCCAGCAGCGCTCAGAACACAAATGCTGCGAAATGTATGAGATTTCAATTAAAACACCAGCAGCGCTCAGAACACAAATGCTACGGAATGTAAGAGATTTCAATTAAAACTCCAGCAGCGCGCAGAACACAAATGCTGCGGAATGTAAGAGATTTCAATTAAAACTCCAGCAGCGCTCAGAACACAAATGCTACGGAATGTAAGAGATTTCAATTAAAACTCCAGCAGCGCTCAGAACACAAATGCTACGGAATGTAAGAGATTTCAATTAAAACTCCAGCAGCGCGCAGAACACAAATGCTGCGGAATGTATGTGATTTAAATAAAAACTTCAACAGTCTGCAGAACACAAACACTGCAGAATGTGTCAGATTTGAATTAAAACTCCAGTGTGCGCAAAACACAAACACTGAGAAATGCAAGTTCACATTAGAAATTTTAAGGCACGAAGTGATATCATCAATTATCATTTAATCTCTAAAAGCTTGAAGATGGTGAGTAAATTTATCAATCCGTCCAAATCTGGAGAAGTTATAAGAGTGAAATGGTCTGCTCGAGTTTTTGTATTCTTTCAAGGAGAAAATTTTTGAGAGCAAAATGATTCGATAAACGATTTTGGTTTTTTGTGTCCTTCAAGTTTTCCTGCCACCGACCATTATTTGTACTATGAAATATTCAAACTCTGAAAAAGTAGTGAGTAATCGGTGAATGACATTAGCCATTCGTTACAACTCCAATAAAAAGATGGTCAAACATTAAATCTTACTGATGCTGATACCTCACAAGATATATATAAATGAATATGAAATATATATTTGCAAGATCAATGCATTCAGTTATGTGATGAATTTAAACAGAAAGTTACATGCAAGAAAGGAATGGTGAGATGGATAAAATCGAGAAGCGGATAACATTTCTATCACCCTGAAAGTCAAACTAAAATATTGGATAAGTGACTTGAAATAAAATTTTAATCTCACCCTACGTTCCAACACTTTTTGAGAGATGAAGTAGCCAAAAACCCAGCTTCTAAGAGACTTTTTACTTCAAATGAATATTTTGTAAAGAGTTTTCCTAAAAATATTTGCCAACGTGACCGGTATTGAAGCAACTTGAAGCTGAGCTTCGCACAAACTATGATGAGCCACCTGAATTTATTTCTAAAACATCATTCAGGAACATTATTATACCATTACAATAACTTCAATTCCTTAACAAATATGAACGTCAAAGTCCACTAATCAAGCTTGAGCCATCATTGCGAAGATTTGCATTTATTAGGTACAAGTGAACTCCGATTGAAAGTGAACTCAAGGACTACATCTGAAAAAATTTAAATTTTAATTTCTAGATCGTACCTTATAGAACATATTCTGATACCAGTTCTTATGCCAGAAAAGAAGTTTCCATGGGTGTGAACAGAATTTTTAGCAGTCTCAGAATTCCTTCACGATGTTTTTTATCTGTAGAGATGCGCTGCGGAATTGAATCAAATGGGAAAGTCACAGCTGACGCTTTTGTACCGACCTAAAAAAATCAAACGAAGAATAAAAAACTCAAGGAATTCTCTGAGGTCTGAGAGGGAAATTGAACGGAGGCTTATTCAAATTTTTTATCTTAATTTCAAAGGAAGACATGAAATAGATCATCATTGGATGCTGAAATTTTCTTAAGTCAATGATGCAACCCATATCAATTACCTCAAATGCGTGGAAAAATGCCAAGGCCGTCAATGTTTTATGAAGTTTCATTGACATTCATCCCATCACCATCAACGCAACAACATTTGCATCGTAAAGCGCAATAAAGCCGCGTTACGATTCTTCACGTCCCAGCAACAATTACACACTCAATTGCGATGTATGGAACTACAAAACAAGTTAACAAGCATGTCTAGGTTTGATGTGGGCAGAATTTCTCTCAACTCAGGCAGTCAACTGGTTATCGTAGCCCTGACATTAGCTTTGCTCTAAAGACCGAAGGAGATTTGCTCTGCTGCTTTTCAAAGGAAGCTGAAGCACAGCAGAATTTCCTCAAGAACCCTCCACGAATTCCTTCCTCAATTATTCTGTTTACGTTACAACAATGTCCAGTGGAGCGCAATGAGACATGAGAGTTTCTCGGATGGAACTACGAGGATATCTGAAATAAGCACTAATAATTTCTGGATACTCATACCAACAACACACTCAGCAAGTATTCCAGGAAATGTGCCTGATGTTGCCCGCTACTAAATGCCTTGTTCGAATTCATCAGAATCAGTTGTCAAAGTTTTGACGCTTTTTGATCAGACACTAACCATGATGCCAAGCTAGATATTATTGAGGAAGCAGGTACCCACATTTTTTGAGGCGATATCAAGCGTTTCAATATCCAGTAGATACTCAAGAGAATTTTGTACGCGTGGTTAGATAATATAAAGATTTAATTTGGGTTTAGGTGTGGTGGTGAAACGTCCCTTGGTTTTGATGATTCGGTAGATCAAAACAGAAAATTTTTAACGCATTAAACCCAAGGAATAAGCTCAAAATGCCAAAACATCTTCGTTGTGTAGTAATGGAACTTCTGACAGTGGTAAAAATCAAATGAACGTGAAGGATATTTTTCATTCATGTAACACTAAAATCACAGTTTCTGTGAATATGAATATTTTCTACTTCTAATCACATCTCGAACTTAGTGAAGATTTGAATGGCATAAAAAACATGGAATTAACATCAAGTTTCTCCCATGAATGACTCTAAACGACATCTAAAATTTTGCAAAAGAAACTACAAATTCGACGCTCTCAGCGCAATGAAATGCTAGAAGCCAATAATTCAATTTTTCATTGTTCTTCACACTGACCCGCTGAAAATATAGCCTGGACTTTCGCTCTCTTCAAGCCTTAAGGTTTGATCGCGTGTTGCTAGGGCCGAGCTCGCTGATGTGAAACTATTCTCACAGGATCAGACGGCAAATTATGATGAACAACGGGGACAGGTGTTCTGGTAGCATGTGCGTGCTGGCCCTACGCGATAATGTGCATTGTCGTGTGTTTGAGGTATGCAATTTAAGTTGCTACGAGGGAGAGTTGCAACTGAATTAATGCATGTTCTGTGTGATGCAAGACAGCGGTGACGTCTTTATGATGGTATTCTTTCACAGATTTTCAGTGAGAATATTTATGTGAGACTTTACTGGAATATACTGCTGGAAAGATCGAATGAAGCTTAAAAAACAACTAATGGACGCAAGCCATTATATATGTGCCCATGAATCTTAGATTAGTTGATAAAATACACGTTTAAGGAGCAGCCAACGTATCACCATGACCTTCCTCCAGCCATTGTTCCTCTGTGAAAATTTAGAGCACAGCTCATCTCTCACCCATATCAGACCGTGTTAGGATTTTTTTACTCGCAGCCATTGGCCTGGTGCTAAAAATTTAACCGTTTTTAGCAAGACAATTCCTGAGTAGATGCTTCGTTGGCTGCGCAGGCATGAAATTCTTTATTGCTCCCAAGATTTACGGCAAAAAGTTTAGTTTTTCGCCCTTGCTCTGCTAATGACAGTCTCAGAATTGCCAAATACTTGCAGAGTGCTTTCAAATTACATGATTTAAAGAGAAGTTGGGAGGATTTATCTGGCCCGTACACGTCAAGAGGTCATTTCCAGTGACTCTAGCGTAGGTCTCAGTACTTAAGCGTATCACCATGATGATGATGGTTATGGTTGGTCATGGTGCATGAGTACAAGTATCTACTAAAAAGCTCATTGGAATTACCCACTTAAAAGCATATTTAAATTATTCCTGATTATTCCTGCTTCTCATAAACGAGGGCTAATGAGAATTTCACGATTTTTTGCTATCATTTTTTTTTATGTTTACCTAACACAAAATGGAACATTCACTGAGAAAAACGAAATTCTACGTTTCTACGGTGCATGAACAAAACTCATCCTCAAGTAGATTAAGACATGAAGAATGCTTCAGAGCTAAAAAATAGTTTCACAACTTTTTGTATTCACAATTCTCCTCAGGGTTCTCTATTTATGCTTCCAGTAAATTTAGTATCCCGAATCAAACGATGAAGAAAGTATTACAACCCAATGAAATTTGAAAAAATAAACATATACAAAATCAACCTTCAACGAAATTCAGTTGCACGAACAGCTGTGCAAAATGTTTTTAATCTATTTTTTACAGGATGATGAACAGCAATAAGTCTTCAACCAGTAACCAAGAAGTCTTCGAAAAAATGTTACGAGGTGCAGATGAAATCAGATCATTGGAGCAACAATGCCGACGAACATGAGGCCTGTGCTAAACTTTCTCTTCACGGTTTAACAATTTATATAATTGGAATTGCAGAATTCATTGGAATGAAAGCTTTTTCTGTTGACAGATAAAACTGCATGTGACGCTAGCATGGGAGACATAATGAACATTAAGCCAAATTATCCCGGCTGTGAAGGAAATGCTTCGCATTATCCCCGTTTCAATATCTTTCTCAAACAACTGCCCAACCTCGGATGAGAGAACAATGCTGCGCTCAGTGGCTACTTGGATGGCAATTTACTGAGCGAACCTAAAACTTCCATACAAATGTTGCCATTTCAAGACATGTTCAGGTGCGCTTACATCATCAACCCCTAAAGCAGGAGAATGATGAAGCCGAGACGCCTTTTCTCCGGTAAGTAATGGCCTCATTTCCCATGATGTTCACTTTCCAGCCGTATAGAGATGAACCTGAATTCACTTAACGCAGGATATCAGTTTGTGTTGAAGTAGATGAATGAAACGTTATGGTGCAAAAAGAAAAAGAAAAAAAAATAGTTCATTTCCAATTAATTTGGTACAAAAATGGTAGTGCATCATTGGTTTTTAAAATACCTTAAATTAAGTACATTTAGATGATGCACACATGAGTTTTGTAATACACATGTCACTAGTCAAAAATAAATTTTTGAGGGCAATGTACTCCTAATGTCCCTTAATCTGTATTTGATGATACACGTAATTGTAATTATACGAGAACACAATTTCATTGACGATGCATTTTCGTTGTGGGCTGAAAGCACTTTTGACAGTTTACAGTACATGACATAAAGCTTTGAACTTCTTGACGCCAATAAATAATATTAGAATTGCTTGTTTCAGCAGATTTTCATAAATGTCATTTCAAGAAAGCATAGAAAAGAAATATATATAAGAGTGAGGACCACGAAAATTACAAGTTTTGTTTTTCTAATTAAAAATTTTTAACCTAACGACCATTAATTGATGAGCATTTAATTTAAAGACAAATGAATGATCACCCAACAAATTTACAGTTTTTTACGTGAATGCTTTACAGAGCTTACAGAAGGCTTTACAGAATAATACAGAGATGACGAGTTAGGTAATGTTACAAGTTGAGAGTGAACTGAAAAAAGACCGGTATCTCTAGTTCAAATACTAGTTGTTAGTTTAGTACACACATATGTGCATATATATACATGTAAATATATACATGTGAATATATACACATATACATGCACATACACACCTACACACACACCTACACCTAACACGCACACATGCACAAATATATATCTATGCATCGAGGCAATCACAATACATATGCGATCTACAAAAATGCTGTGCGATGTACTGAAATATAGGAAAATGAGCAAAGGAGGGTCGTAAAGGCTTTTCAGTATGTGTTACTGCTTACAATTTCTAATGAAATATCGGAACAATGTTTAATTAAATATTGTAACAATTAGATCATTGATTGATAAGCGTCTTATTTATCATATGTGGGTGATCGCTCAACAAATATATTTACATAAATATAAATGCCTATAATTTATAAATGCTTTACAATGATGTGAAATGATGTATTACGTAGTGACACATACACTCATATACGAGCGCTCACATAGCGTGCACACGCACACATATACACAAGTAAGCATGTGCGCAAATATCAGCGTAAACTAGTCAGTATAAACTAGCATTTTAATCGAGGGACTCGCAGAAAATATCTTTTATCACGGCATGAATTTTATGATATTTCCGTACTAATAATAGTGGCACAAAACAGTCTACTTGAGTCAGAAACATGAAAGCGATTGTTCTACAATGGTTCCCAAGTACAGCATAATTACAGAAATACATGAGATCAACGGCCTAGGTGCGGTTGTTACAATATACTCTTGAGCGTAAGAGATGAAATGATAATTTGCACTACACAAGCCTAACAAGAATATTTTTGGATGTGAATAAGAAAGAAAACAAGAATGTCCTATAAGGGTTTAAAATTTATAGAAAAAAATCACATTTTCTTAGAAATATGGTGCAGAATGTCTGCAATTGATAAACACACTCATACATAGGTACCATGACGGTCTAGTTTGATGCTTGCACAAAAACAGAGAGGAAAGACATAAAATGTACCCTGTGGATGGTTTTTTAGGTTGAATAGAGCTTGTTAATTCATGAAAGCAATAAAGATTCTGAACTTTGTGGGTTGGAAACATGGTATTTTACATGCACAAGACGTATAAGCTTTGGATTGCTTTACAATAATAAAATGAAATGACGTGTTTTGTGGTGTTAGAAATTAGGAGTGAAAAAAGGGCGGTATTTATACTTTATATGCTAGTTGCTAGTCCAGTGCACACAGGTATATGTGCAAATACGCACACCCATATTCACACATTTACCCATATACGGACACACATTTACAAGTAAGCATGTTTGCAAATCCCAGCGTATTGGCGATCAAATCATACTACCTACGCTTACTTCATAACTGTTGCGTAATGTCTTGAACTATAAAACAATGAGCAAGGGAGATTATTCAGCAATGGAAATACTGAGCAAATGAGATTCGTCAAAACTTATTCACTTTGTTCTGTAACTAAGAATTATTGTCGAAACGCAAGATGACGAGTTATTTTGGTTTTAAATTCTCTCTGTCTTTGAGGGATTTTAGTACTCAGGGGAAGTTTGTTACACAGTAAGGCGCCTGATATTGACTGAGCCTTCTGCCCTATGTGAGATGAACGATAGTCGACTAAGGCATTATTGCTTCTATTCGGCTTTTGGTTGGTTACAGTGGGTGAATGGAAACGCACTCTCTCAGCATTGCTCTGAAGAAGATATAACAAGTAGAATACGTATAAGGCCCTCCGTATGAGGAGCCTTTCTTGAGTAGGAATCCAGCCGAGTTTATTAAGGAGAGGGGTTACGTGATCACTTCTGTTGAATTTATTGTTGCATACCACCTTGGCTGCGAAGTTCATGCACTTTTGTAAATCCCTTTGAAGGTATTGAGGTAAGTCTCCCCATCCTAGGCTGCAGTAGTGAATGCTCGATGGCGCCAGGGATTGAATGGCTAATAATCTGTTTTTTTTTCGTCTAGCATATTCGTCTAGCAAATCTAGCATCGTCTAGCATATCTAAAAAGCATTAAAGTTCGGTAAATTTTGTTGCAAGGATTCTCAACGTGAGATTTGAAGGACATGTTTCTATCGAACCAGATACCTAGATTTGCAACTTTTTCTAATGCATTATTTTTTTTGTTTCTACTGCAAGAGTAAGATCTGAAGTTTTTTTAATTGCATCTTTAGATCCGGAAATAATGCCTTGCGTTTTACTAGCATTTAATTTGAGGCCATTTCGGTCATACCATAATTTCAGGCTAGAAAGTAGTTTTCCCGATAAAGAATTCGGCGCCAATTAAGTGTCACGGAAATTATGCAATTCTCTCAGATTGCATTCTATCAACAATAATTTTATTCCGAAGACTTCTGAAATGTGAGTTTTTCTTTGCAATTTTGATAGTCAAAATAAGCTCCATTCCAAAGCCGATAGCACGGCTTGCAAGCGTAACGCGTCAGAACGAAATGCATGGCTCCTTTGGCGGTTCCTCGGTGTCAGGGTGCATGCCAACGTTCTTGATACCTCATAAAATTATTTATACTGATACCCGCTGATTTTTACGAGCACGACACGAAGCAAATAATTATTTATAATAGCCTCTGAACACGTGCTGATCCATGAAATAATTTGTTCAGCAGAATATCAGAGCAGAATTTTAATGCTGAATAAACTCCTGAGGGTATTTTTCTTCATCATTTGTTTGAAACAATAAGCCTGGCATTCAAATGTTGCCATCAACGACAAAACCCTTTTATTTTAACGGAAGTATTTTATTTTCAAGAATTAATTCCGTGTAGTTGGCTGCCGAACTTGAGCATTTAATTATCGACGAAACTATGCATAGTCGCGGTATATAATTAAATGTTCCAAGCGACTCGTTTGGAACCTAACATCCCTCGCGCCCAATACTGTGAGTGACGCAGGATTCCTGCTGGTATCGGGACTTTGTAACGACTCCAATCGGGAGTCAAATGACATAACAGATTTATCGTCTCCCGTCATCTCTCAATGATGGAGATCGAGTTGCAAAAACAACCGCAGGAGTAAAGCAGAGTATTGCTCCTAATCAGAACATGGCTACAAAGCAAAATGTCGTGGCGAACCGCAACACAACTGCGCTGTACAATATTACTAGCAACTACTACAGACAGAATATATTTGCAATATGGAATGTCACAAGATGCAAAAAGGAATCTTGTTACAAATTAAAGCATAGCTATAAAGCATCTTTAAAGAATAATATAGTTATGAAGCAGAAAATAGCGACAAAATAGAAAATAGCACCAGCACAAATAGAATACAAATAAAAACCCGAATATTGCTACAATACAGATTAGAGATACTAAACGCAATTTCGCTTCAGACTGCCGTTCCTGTGTAAATAAACATTTTAGAAAACTGTCAATAAGGTATGTGTGTGGGAGGAAACGCTGTCAAAAATGCAATGTATTTGTCTGTTTTTAATGGATATAAGATTTTGTGGATGGAGAATTGGACACAAGGTGAAAGTGTGAATGAAATTTTGGAATGAAGAGCTCATGTGAACGAAAAATGTGAAGTATGATAAGGCTCCTTCATGATACATTTTTCACTTTTGTATCTCATTAATCTTCATCTCGTTCCGTGTTTTGCTTTCGAAATTTTTCAAATCCGGTGATGAAATTATATACGCATTTGAAATCTTTTTAGATTCTGGCACTAATTGATCAACGCTACAAAGACGGTTGATTCCTGCTAGCATTTTATTACAGTCAAATGTCAGGAGTTTATTAAGTGGGGCTTTTATGTTTTGATTACGCCTTCCCGCCTTCTAAAATTTGTCAGAGAAATTTCATTTATAGTGAATTTCAGTACAAATTTTCGGAAATAAAATTTCATCAGTTTAGCATCGCAATGAAATAGAAGGAATACTTGATGTCGCACTTGTATGGATAAAAAACAGTTTGCTTAGTATTATGTTACGAGCCAAAAGACAATCACCTATCCCAAGTACTTTTCAAACATAAGCTAATCTTACCTCATACTTTTCACCTGAACTTAGCCTTTCTCCTTACTTCGCCTAAAAGCCAACATCATTTTTATATATAGAAATAATGTTTTGTGTCATCATTGAACCGATCCATTTAGGTGCAGGCCGGTAAAATTACACTGGAAAATATGGTGTAGCACATGTACTTAACACATTGACTGCTATGTGATAAACTGAAGTTTCATCTCCAACTCACATTTAAAGTGAAGAGTTGTTGAAAATTAAATAAATATAAAACATTAACAGGGTAAAATAAATACCATTAATTTATAAAGAATGTTCAATATTTTTCAAACGACCCATCGAAGGATCGTTTTCCAGCTGGAAAAATTTAAGCACGACCCCGCGGTGGGTCAGACCGTAATGAATGTGTTCAGCTGTAAAATAGGAATGTGATATTTTGTAAAATCAACCAATTACAAGCTTTCAGACTTCACGAGAGTTTTTCGGCAGAATTACGAAATTCGTGCAAGAACATTTGATCTGCAAATGTATTCGAATACTAGGAAGAATACCTTGAGTAAAACGTACAATTTTTCATTTGAAGTCACAAGAAGAGACCATTTCGACCCGAGTGTGCGCAAAAAATATTCGAGAGGCAACGGGTGTCTGGCCCATAAAAGTGAAGGTAGAACTTGCCTGATCACAAAAAATTTGCAATTCTAGCAGCAAACCGAAAAATGTCACAAGAGTTCTTTCACCGTAGAATAGAAAGAGCTTCGATGAAAGTTCTAGACAGGGAATAGCTCCACATTTTTGGAGAGGGTCATTGGTATGGCAAGATAGAAACTTAAAATCTGAATTATTATCGGAAACTTGAAGTACCAGTTAATTTGCAAAAGCT